>VZUI01089869.1:0-28687 GCA_013401135.1 Cettia cetti
TTGGCCCCAGCCCCTCTCCAGCCACCCTGGAGCCCCTGCAGCTGCTCTCAGCATTCCCTGGAGTTTTCCCTTCTCCAGAGGAACATTCCCAGCTCTCCCAGCCTGGCTCCAAGCAGAGGGGCTCCAGAATCCTGCAATGCTTGGGTTAGAAGTGACCCTAAATCCCATCCCATTCCTTCCCCATCCATGTTCAGGGTCATCTCCCACTGTCCCAGGCTGCTCCAAGCCCCAATGTCCAACCTGGCCTTGGACACTCCAGGGATCCAGGGCCTTCTCTGGGAATTCCATTCCAGGGCCTCCCCACCATCCCAGTCAGGAATTCCTTCCCAAGCTCCATCTAAGCCATTCCTGCCCCCCAGCTGCAGCATCCCAACATCCCCCACCTTTCTCCCGGGATAACTTCAAGGTTGGCTTTTGTTTCCCTTGTCAGTCCCAGCTTTGGGACGTGGCCCCTGTGTCAGGTGGAGCAGGAGGAGCCAAAGGTCAGGGGCTCCATTTACAGGGACACTTCCCAGCCTTCCCCTTGGGAATTCCCTCTCCTGCCCCTCACTGCAGGAGACAATTCCTGGTGCTGTCAGGGCTAATCCAGAGCCAAGCACAGATCCAAGGAGCCTCTGGCAGGGTGGGTTGGCAAAACCTCCTGGAGAAAGGAGAGGTGGCACCGTGAGCACCTCAGAGGGGCTGAACCCCCGAATTGCAGCAGTGCTGCCATTCCAGACACCTGGGAAAGGGCAGGAATGGGCTGCAGGAGTTTCCAGGCTGGTGTTCCAGTACTGCAGCCAGGCTGGGAGAGCTGGGAATGTTCCCCTGGAGAAGGGAAAACTCCAGGGAATGCTGAGAGCAGCTGCAGGGGCTCCAGGGTGGCTGGAGAGGGGCTGGGGCCAAGGGCTGCAGGGACAGGACACAGGGAATGGCTCCCACTGGGAAAGGGGAGCTGGGGCTGGGATCTTGGGCAGCAATTCCTGCCTGGGAGGGTGGGCAGGGGCTGGGCTGCAATTCCCAGAGCAGCTGGGGCTGCCCTGGAGCCCTGGCACTGCCCAAGGCCAGGCTGGATCCACCTGGGACAGTGGGAGCTGTCCCTGCCCACGGAAGGGATGGAACTGAATGGGATTTAAGGTGTCTTCCCACCCAAACCATTCCCGGATTTTGGGATTTGGGAGCTGTGCTGTGCTGAGGATCCCCTGTGTGGAAATCCAGGGATCATTGGAATTGCCTCCTCCTAAACCCATTCCCTGTGACCTCTCCCACTCCTGCAATTTTTCCACTTTTCTTTTAAGATCCCTTCCATCCCAAAACATTCATGCTTCTGTAATTTTGTCTAAAAGCTCAGAAAGAGCTTAGAGGCAAATTTTGGGGCATTTGATTTGGGATTTCATTGGAGATCTTTTCCCTTGTACTGAACATACAAATCCCCAATGTTGGGATTGGGTTGTGCTGATTCCATGTGCTGTGCTCTTCCTTGGGATGGACCAGCCCCTCCTGGATGGGATTTGCAGGTTTTAATCCACCTTTCCTCCTGAAACACGGATAAAAAAGACTGAATTATTTTATTTTGATGTATTTCAAACATCAGCTTCGTCAGGGGTGAGGCAGGGGAGAGAGTCAGGAAGGAGGATGAGGAGAATTCCTGGTGATTTTGCTTTCCATGGAGCATCTGACAAATTCCTTTGTAAATTTTACTCTGCAGCTCCACAGAAGTCGATGACATGATCAGAAAATCCACAAATCTGCTGCTGACCCGGACCCTGAGCAACTGTTTACAGAATGTCATCAAGAGGAAAAACGTTGGGCTGACAGAGGTGGGATGTGGAATTCCCTTGGGAATGGAGGGACAGGACACAGGGAATGGCTTCCCACTGCCAGAGGACAGGGATGGATGGGATTTTGGGCAGGAATTCCTGCCTGGGAGGGTGGGGAGAAGCTGGGCTGCAATTCCCAGATTTGCTGGGGCTGCCCCTGGATCCCTGGCAGTGCCCAAGGCTGGATCCACCTGGGGGAGTGGGAGGTGTTGGGGTTGGAATTAGATCATCTCTGAGGTCCCTGGATTGTGTGATCCCAGGGCAGGGTGGCAGGAGGTCCCTTGGAACTCCTTCAAGCACCTTTAGAGGTGCTGCTTTGGAGCATTCCATGAAATACTTGCCTGGAGAACAACGGGACTGTGCTCAGTGGTGTTGTACAAAGCAAGGAAATCTAGATTGTGGAAAGTGAAGAGATTTCTTTGCTATTGGTTGGGAACTTTACTCTCTTAATTTTGGGGAATGTCACAAATATGAATTAAAGTCAGAGGCCTTCAGGGAGGAGCAGAGAAGATCCAAGAGGGAAATGTGAGGGAATGGGGGAGCAATCCTCATTTTCAGGTGATGTTTGAGAGGTTTCAGCACACTGCTGCAGCACAAACCCTAATTTAAGATTTTCTTTCCGTGGTACATCCTTTTTTTCTGTACAAAATCAATTTTCTGATGATTTTAATCCATGTAAATCTCAACCTGGCTCCCAGGACAGGTGAGACCACTGGGTGCTGGTATTAAACAAGGAGTTATTAATTGTTTACTTAATTAATTGCTGTCTTGGATCATGGCTTTCCCTTCCCAACTTTTCATTTCTCCCAGACATCCCACAGCTTTTCTGGACACCCTGTTCCAGTTCTGCACCTTCCCAGTGTCTCTTTTCCTTCCTAATGTCCAGGCTGAACCTCCCAAGGTGTCACCACCCCCTTTCTGATGTCACCAGCGCCCGTGCTGGAATCTTTGCTGTGATTTCTGCACCTTTGAAATCGCTGATTAATCCAATCTCCTTCAGCTTTGGGAGCGTTTCCAAACCCTTCCTGCACGGGAGGTGGCTCCAGACAGCCCCAGCACACTCCAGCAAGGAGCTGACACCCAGCCAGGGCGTTCTGGCAGAGATCTGCCCACCCCACACCTGCCAGAGCCAAACCTCCCGGTTCCTTTGTCAGGGCCCGTGTGATGCTGCTCCGTGTCACTCAGCTTTGGGGGTTTTTTCGGGTTCAGTGGCAGCCAGGAGCCTCCTGATGTATCCTGGCAGTTTTTTGGGGAGCCTTGAGTGACAGCTCAATGTAGGAAAGTCCTCCCAAAAAAAACAAAAATCGTTTCCCGTGGTATTAGTGGCTGTCATGGGAAACGCTTCCCCCCCAAATTAATTGGATTTAGGTGTTGTTAAAGGAGGAGAGCCTGTTAAAGGAGGAGAGCCGTAGCAAAGCTGGGGGTGTTTGCACAGCGTCACCTCTTGACGCCAGGATTCCCTGGAACTGGCATCCCTTCACCTGGCAGCGGGGCTGACACCCTGCCTTGCCTCCCCAGCTCGTGCAGATCATCATCAACACCACCCACCTGGAGAAATCCTGCAAGTTCCTGGAGGAGTTCATCACCAACATCACCAACGTGCTCCCCGAAACCATCCACACCACCAAGCTCTACGGGACCACCACCTTCAAGGTGAGCCTCCACCCCTGGGAGGGGCTGGGATCTGCTGCAGGAGCAGCTGGGCTGAGCCCAAGGAGAATTTGGGATCGTTCCGGCCTCTTTTTGGGAAGGTTGCGCCATCGCTTCGCGTTTGTCCTTCTCAGCGTTGCTCCCGTGGAGATCGTGGGAGGTTTTCTCCTTAATTTACAAGCCCTAATTAGCTCAAGGATTAAGGGGATTTTAAACAGAAGCATGATGATTTATTTCCTATTTAAATAAATCCTCGCTGCGCTGTTGGAGTGCTGTGTCATGGACACCAGGCTCTTCTTCCATCCAGGAGAAAGATTTCCAGAATTTATGTTTCTCCATCTTTCCGCTCCTTTTAGCGTTATCCCCTAAAATCCAGGGCTGACAGAAACTCCCAGATTTTCCAGCCTTTAAATCCCACTCCAGGAGTGTCCACCCAGATGTTTTTATGGGATCTGGTTGGGTCAAGGGTGAGTTGTGTCCCGTGGAGATCCAGAGGTGGGAACAGCAGGAATTGCTTTGGTGAGGTCTCGTGTCCTCAGGAGGTCCATCCTGGCATTGTCCACCTGTTCTAACGCTGAGTGTCCTGCTCCTGTTGTGGCAGGGAGCTCCTGAACCCCAGCCCTGCACTGCCTTTGGTGGGGTTTCTGTAGGGATGTTCCTCATGGGATATTCTGGGATGTTCATGGGATATTCACGAGGATCATCAACTCCTGAGCAGCCCATCCAGGGGTTGTGCCACACCCTTGGTGTTACCAACACCAGCCTCCCACCAGTGGAGCCAACCTCTCCTGCATCTCCTCTGGATTTCTCCTCAGGTCACCTCAGGGGCAGAATCCAGCCTGATCCTGCCCACCACAACCTGCTGCTCCCTGTCCCACCAGCCTGGGGCTGCAGCAGCCTCGGGATGCCTTCCTTCAGCTTTGGCCTTGGGTCACCTCCCTGGCTGAAGGTTGGGTGAAGCTCCCACGCTGTTAGAGGGTGGTGTGCAGCCCCCATCCCAGTGGGATCTCCATGGTGTGCAGCCCCCATCCCAGTGGGATCTCCATGGTGTGCAGCCCCCATCCCACGTTCCCCCTCGTTCCCAGGACGCCCGGCACGCCGCTGAGGAGGAGATCTACACCAACCTAAACCAGAAGATCGACCAGTTCCTGCAGCTGGCAGACTACGAGTGGACGGCCCCGGAGCCGGGCAGCAGGGCCAGCGATTACCTGGTGGATCTCATCGCCTTCCTGCGCAGCACCTTCGCCGTCTTCACCCACCTCCCGGTGAGCCCGCCCGCCCCTTCCCCTGCTGCTGCTCCTCTGGGACCCCAGACCCCGTGGGCCGTGCTGGGAACAGGCCCTGGGGCTGTGCAGGCTGTAGGAACAATCCCATTTAACAGGCCCTGGGGCTGTGCAGGCTGTAGGAACAATCCCATTTAACAGGCCTGGGGCTGTGCAGGCTGTAGGAACAATCCCATTTAACAGGCCTGGGGCTGTGCAGGCTGTAGGAACAATCCCATTTAACAGGCCTGGGGCTGTGCAGGCTGTAGGAACAATCCCATTTAACAGGCCTGGGGCTGTGCAGGCTGTAGGAACAATCCCATTTTTCCTACAGGTGTTTCACGTGTCGGACACTCTTTTATTGAGGCTCTACCCCAGCCCACCCTGTACCAGCAGGGTCATCATTTATTCCCCACCTGGAATTTAGATATTTGAACTTTTCCAGTTAATGGCCATCCAGGATTTTTTTTTTTCCCAGAAAATCCAGCTTGTGGGTGCATTAGTGGAGCTACAGCTGCACTTCCAAGTGTTTGTCAGGTCCCTGATGCCTCCCATCCCAATATTGCTCGCTTGGAAGGCACCATATGTTTCTTCCTTCTCTCTGCTCTCCAAAGTCCCTGTGTTTATGCTGCTGCTGCCATCAGAAATGTGCTTTATGTTGCTTTTTGCAATCAGCTGAGTGGTGTCTCATTGGTAGGAAAAATCCAATCACCAGGGAGGTTCCTTTTTGCTCCAGCAGCTGTTTTTTCCTCCTCTAAATGGGATTTGTTCTGAGCTGTGTGGATACACTCTTGGGAGGGGATCAGCAGGTATTTTGAAACAGCAAATCCCCTGAACTCTGTGGTTGTTCTAAAAGCAATTTCAGATCTTTCTTTACAAAACTGGGATTTATTTACTGCTTTCACGAGCTGGGAATAAACAGGAAGGGAAGATTTAATATTCCCCAGTGGCAGCTTCCTTCGTTCTGTTCTTGCCCTGGGATTCTCCTGTGGAAGGAGGTCCCAGAGCTGTTTTGGGAGGTGTCACACCCCCAAACATGTCTTTGGAAGATCTGGGAGCAGGAGGAGCTCAGACTGAGTTTGCTGTGGGGGAAAAACCCCTAAAAGGACACTGGAGGTGCCTTCCCTGCTCCTCTGCACCTGTGTTGAGGAGAAGTCACTTTCTCAGCTCTGTTATCAGTGGGACAGATGGGTGAATGAGCTGATAAATGAGGTGTTGCCTCCTGAGCAGAGAGGTGGGGAGGACTTTGATCCATCTCCCTGGCCAGGTTTGTCCCAAACGTCCCCAAGCAGGTGTCCTGTGGCAGGTGCCTTCCAGAGGGCCAGGAGAGGCTGGAAATGGCTGGATTTCTTCTTTAAAATGTTAAAAAAATGCAGCTATGGGTTGGTTCAGCACCTGGAGGCTTCCACCCATCAGGCTGGGAATACTCAGGAGGCAGTAATGGAATCTGACAGGGAGATTGGTCTCTGCACCAGAGCATGAAGCAGCAGAGATGAGCTGAGGGGGGGATGCCCACAGTGATTTATGAGGTGGGCAGGGAGTGATTTATCTTCCTTAAATATTAATGTTTCCTTTTGGAGCCACTCAGGGTTGGTTTGAGAGGGCTTGAATTGGTCTAAAAAGCATCAGGATAGATCGAGGCAGCCTTTTGTCTTCCAGAGCTGGGTTAAAAACCCCAAAGCTGAGGATTTGCTGGGCAGAGCTGGGCTCCAGAGCTTCCCCACAGCCTGGGGAGGAGACAGGGGAGGCTCCTCAGCCTGGGTTGGGTCTCAGCTCCAGGTCTGGTTCAAAGCTCTGTGGGAGCTGCAGGTTTGAGATTTTTTAAACATTGATTGGAGGGGTTTTTTTCCTTATGTTGCTGATGGATCACCCAAATTGTGGATGAGAGCAAGGCAGGAAGGACCAGGCTGCATCCCAAAGGCCTCCACGTCCTTTGGTGTCGAGGTTTTTCATCCCTGGAGGCTTCAGGAGGCTTTTGCAGTGGCTGATTTAGGAGCACACTGAAATTCCTGGGCTTTGCTACTGAAGTCAGGAGATGAAGGTGGTGTCCAAAGCGATGCAGAAAATTATGGAGGATCCCAAAAATGTGGGATGGGTGTCAGCTGGGGAAGGAAAGAGTGAGAGGGGTGAAGGAACATTTCCAAAAAGGAAATCTCCTGCTCTAGGAGGATATTCAGGGTTCTGGGGACAAGGTGGAGCTGATCCAAACCCATCCCAAGCCATCAACATGAGAGGCGTGATTGGAAATAAAGCACCATAGCTTTGGGGTCTGAGAGGAGCTGCTGCCCTGCTTGAGATGAGTTTTCAGCCTGGTCCCATAAAATCCAGCATTTCCACACTGCCAGTAGCTCCAGGACTGTGTCCCATCCTGGGATGAGGTGTCCTTGGAGCACCTTCGCTCCTGTGTGTGACACATTCCTGTTCTCCTGTGCATTTTGGAAATGCCCTCATCTTCCAGAGCTGATTCCTACTGAATTTATGGGATTTTGGGCAAGTGAACACATTCTTGTTCTCCTGTCTGGTTTGGAAGTGCCCTCATCTTCCAGGACTGGTTCCTACTGGATTTTTGGGATTTTGGGCAAGTGAACACATTCTTGTTCTCCTGTCTGGTTTGGAAGTGCCCTCATCTTCCAGGGCTGGTTCCTACTGGATTTTTGGGATTTTGGGCAAGTGTTCCCCTAGTGTTGGAAGGTGCAGTTCTGTTGCCCCCCTGCCTTTCTGTCCCAGCTGGAATGACACCTCCACCTGCCCACCAGGAAACCTCAGCCCAGGCATGTTGGTGTTCCTGGGCTAAAATTCCACCTCCAAAAAAGCCCAGACACAGAAAAGAAGGGAGCCCAAAGTCCTGAGGCTGCAGAAATGCACCGTGACGGGGCTGAGTAATCCCATTGTCCCGACAGAGCTGCAGGAAAACCTCTTGGGGTCACGGCTCCAGCTGGCCCCAGGGCAGCTCAATGGCCTTGGAAGATCCTTGGGATTCAACACTGGAGAGGGAGTGAAGAGGAGCTGAAAGGAATCTGAGCCAGGATTTGGGATTAGGGTTTGTTTCCTTCTTGAGGCTGAAGTTTTCCTGTATTTCTTGGGAATCCCGGAATTCTTGTGTCAAACAGTTTGGGTTGTAAGGGCCCCTTAAAGATCACCTGCTCCAAGCTCCTGCAGTAAGCAGGGACATGTTCAGCTGGATCAGGTTGTCCAGAGCCATGGCCTTGGATTTTTCCAGGGTTGAGGCCTCCACCACCTCTGTGGGCAGCTCAAGCAGCAGAAATGACCCAGCCCAAAATCCTGGCTGGTGGATTGCCCTAAAATCTCCACTTTTTCTCTGGAGCCCAAGCAGGAATTGCAATCCCAAATTTTTCCTTTGGAGTAGGCACTGTGGGAGATGATGAAGACCAGTTGATACTGGGAAATCCTGGGATTTATTTGCATGTTTTGCTTTTTGGGGGACATCTTCAACAGGATCAGATTGTCCAGAGCCATGGCTTTGGATTTTTCCAGGGATGAGGTCTCCACCATTTCTCTGGACACCCAGCAAAAATGACCCAGCCCAAAATCCTGGCTGGTGGATTTGCCTAAAATCTCCACTTTTTCTAGGCCTTGCAATCCCAAATGTTTCCTTTGGAGTAGTCACTGTAGGAGATGATCGAAACCAGTTAATACTGGGAATTCCTGGGATTTATTTGCATGTTGCAGTATTCTGATGGACATCTTCAGCTGGATCAGGTTGTCCAGAGCCATGGGCTTGGATTTTTCCAGGGGTGAGACCTCCACCACCTTTGTGAGCAACCAGTTCAAGCAGCAAAAATGACCCAGCCCAAAATCCTGGCTGGTGGATTGACCTAAAATCTCCACTTTTTCTAGGCCTTGCAATCCCAAATTTTTCCTTTGGAGTAGTCACTGTAGGAGATGATGGAAACCAGTTAATACTGGGAAATCCTGGGATTTATTTGTATGTTGCAGTTTCCTGGGGGGATATCTTCAGCTGGATCAGATTGTCCAGAGCCATGGCTTTGGATTTTTCCAGGGATGAGGTCTCCACCATTTCTCTGGATACCCAGCAAAAATGACCCAGCCCAAAATCCTGGCTGGTGGATTGACGTAAAATCTCCACTTTTTCTAGGCCTTGCAATCCCAAATTTTTCCTTTGGAGTAGTCACTGTAGGAGATGATGGAAACCAGTTAATACTGGGAATTCCTGGGATTTATTTGCATGTTGCAGTTTTCTGGGGGGACGCTGAGCCCTCACCAGTGCCGTGTGAGGGACAGCGTGTGCCGGGGGGCAGGAAAAGTTCATGGAGAACTTCCCGGGGTTTTGGTGCATGCCAGGGCTGCATGAAACCGTCATGGTGGTTTGGAGCCACAATTCCAAAGTGCTCCACTAAGTGCCCAAAAATGTCTCGGAGCAAATAAAACACTGATGGGAATCAAAGCATAATTAACATTTGGCTCCTTCTTCCTGCGTTAACCAGGGAGTCTGTTCCTGCTGCTGCCGCTGCTGTGGAGCTCATTAATATGGGATGCTCGGGTCTCCTTTAAAAGAAAAAACCTCTTTTTAAGGGTAAAAAGAAAAAAAAAGTGTATTTTAGTACAAAAAGTGTTTTAGGCCTTAAGAAAAAAAAGAAAAAAACAACCAAAAAAAAAAAAAAAAGGTGGTTTCTGGTTTTCAGCTAGCAAAGGGCCACGGCCTCCAAAAATGAACATTTCCAGCTTAAGACTTTGCAAAGAATGACTGAAAAAGCCTTTTGTCTTTGATGGCTGATTGTTGTTTTTATTTCTTGTTGGACAAGTTAATGTAAATGGCATTGACAGGGCTACTCCAAACACACTGATTTGTTGACATTAAGCTCCTCAGAGATGGAGGGTTGTGTCAACACCTCCCCTGAACTGTCAGGTTAACAAAGCAAGGATGTTTTCTTGGGGGAGGGGAGCGGGGCTGGGGGAAGGGGGGGGTGTTTTGTTTTTATTTTCAGTTTCCTTTAATCCTCTGTTAGTCTTGTATCTCGATAACCTCCTTTGGAAGGGAATCAGGGCAGGTCAAGAGGTGAGGCTGACCTGGGAAGGGGAAGCAATCTTTCAGCGATCCAACAAATCCAACCTCTGCCGTTGAGCACTTCAGTGTGAACCCTCTGCAGAGGGGTTGATTTTTTTCCCCCCCTATTTTTTTCCCCCTTTTCTGCTTATTTTTGCCAGATGGCAGGCACAGATTTCAGCTGGAGCCGTGACGGTTTTTGCCTTCTCTTGGCATCTCTTCCCCCTCGCAAACGAACGGCCCCGGCAGCTCTTGCTCTGGTATAAAGAGCTTTGCAAGTGTTTATTTTCTTTCCAAAGAGAACGATTGCCTGTGTTTTTATTTGAAAAGTCAAATCCCCCTGGAATATTTATAAGCCAAGGCCCTGTGCATGGAAGCGAAATGCCGTGAACTTTGCACCAACCACAGCCTCGGCCGCGCTGGGAGGGACCCAAGTGGAAAATAACCATCAGGAAAACATCTCAGGAGCACCAGAGTCACCTCTGGGTTTGCACAAGCCTGGTCTGTGCATAAATAACTCCCCTGGCCCTTGGAAGAGCTGAGCAAGCCCTGCTGGAGCTGATCCCAGGGTTTGACATCCGTCACCTCTTGCAGGTGGGATTGCTGAGGAGCAGGGATGGTGATGTGCAGAGCAGGCAGGAGAGGGACTGGGACAAGGGCTGGAGGGACAGGACACAGGGAATGGCTTCCCACTGCCTGAGGACAGGGATGGATGGGATATTGGGCAGGAATTCCTGCCTGGGAGGGTGAGATTTGCTGTGGCTGCCCCTGGATCCCTGGCAGTGCCCAAGGCCAGGCTGGACATTGGGGTTTGGAGCAGCCTGGGACAGTGGAAGGTGTCCCTGCCATGGCAGGGGGTGGAACTGGATCATCTTCAAGGTTCCTTCCATCCCAAACCATTCTGGGATTCCATGGTTTTCTCCAGGAAATAATGTGGATTCTTGACACGCACCATCTCCCAGTTTGGATTTGGCCAATCAGCCCCAAAAAAAAAAGCCCAGGAGACTTTCAGACCTCCATTCTGCTTCAGCAATCCCTGGATAGTGGGAGATGTTTGGATCAGGATGCTCTTTAAGATCCCTTCCAACCCATTCCATGAATCTGTGACAAAATGACAACAAAACTGTTCTTGTGGCACTTCCTCCTCCTCTTCCTCCTCCTCCTCCTCCTCCTCCAAGCAGCTCCCAGGAGCCCCCATTTTGCTTCCCCAAGCCTTTGCCGACGTCGGAGCCGCCGTTGTAGGGTCGGGGGGGTTTGTGGGCACCTCTGCTGACCCTTGGGCTCCTCTGTGCCCTTGTCCTGTTGCTCTACTCCCTTGTGCCTCTGACCTTGACCTGCTGTGTTGTCCTCTGTAGGGGCGGGCAGATGTCCACTCCACCATGTCGGTGAGTACCGGACGCTGCTCTTGGCTCTGCTCTGCTCCCACCTCCAGGCTCGGGGGGAGCTGAACCAGAAAAGGTCCTTGGTGGAAAAGCCAGGAGGAAAGGAAAAGATGGATTGAAAGTTGAAATCAATGGGATAAATAATTCTGGGATAAATCAGAGAGTGAAGGAAAGGGTTTCCTTCCCAATAAGTCACTAAATTGTTGATTTTAGAGCATTGGAGTGGCTCCCTTTATCACCCTGGAATACCTAAATCTGCAGGGAATCGGAGGGAATGTCTGATATTAGGGAAACATGGATGAGATCCTCACGCTCTGCTCCAAAGAGTAAAGATGTTTGTAAAATCCTTGCTCCTTGTTCAGAGAAATTCCCCATGGGGATTCCAGCTGGAAATTCCTTCTGGTTTGAGGGATTAGACCACTAAGCCTTCCCTCACACCAGAGAAGTGTCCAAAGCCAGGTTGGACATTGGGGCTTGGAGCACCTGGGATAGTGGAAGGTGTCCCTGCCATGGCAGGGGGTGGAACTGGATCATCTTCAAGGTTCCTTCCATCCCAAACCATTCTGGGATTCCATGGTTTTCTCCAGGAAATAATGTGGATTCTTGACATGCGCCATCTCCCGGTTTGGATTTGGCCAATCAGCCCCAAAACAAAGCCCAGGAGACTTTCAGACCTCCCTTCTGGTTCAGCAACCCCCTGTGATTGTTGTCATCTCTGCTTGTTCCATGTGCCGGAGGAAAACCCGCGCCCTTTCCAGGGATGGACGGCAAACAAAGTGCTCTGCAGCCACCTTGTTTCCTCTATTCCCACAGCTGCAAACCTGAGCAAAACCCACCTGGGAATTCTGTGGGGTTGTCACATCCAGAGCCTGGACCCTGCTTCTGCTTCCCAGCCTTTATTCCCTGCTCTTCATATGGGAATCCTGACTGATATTCCCTGCTCTGGTGGGATGCTTGCGCCCCTTTCCCTGGAAGCTGAGCCTGGCTCAGCCTGGGCTGTTTGCAGGCTCCGGGCACCTGGGGAGTTTCTAAGTCAACACCGAGGCCTCAAATCAATGCCAGCTCCTGGAGAGCCTCGTTAAAGCAATCCCAGGCTGGCTCCCATCAAAGCCAGGATGCTCCAGGCGTTCCCTGCAGCCAGGGGTTTCCAGGAGCGGTGTTGGATGTCAGGCATCCTCAGTGGTGTCCTCAGGGCGCAGCCGGAGAGGGAGAGATGCAAAAAAGCTCTTTTCCCTCTGGCTTTTCCAGGCTTGGAGCTGTTTAGAAGCCAGATGTATTTATTCCTTTAATTGGATCCAGTGCCTAGACAGCTCTGGAGTCAGCTTCCTATGGAGAGGGGGGCATTACTTTCATTAAGGTAAATCAATGGAAAATAATACCTGGAGCTCCCCTGGAAAGGGTCAGGGATGGAGTAATCCCTTTATATGGAGGGGCTTTGCCAGCCTGCTCTTAGTCAGGCTTGTTCTTAACGGCAACAAATCCCAGTTTTCCTTTTATCCCTCCTCATTTTCTGTTCTCTGCCTACTTGGGATTAATTGGCAGGAATAAATCACGGAAGAGGTGGAAAAATAAAAGTGGGATGGCGCAAAGTAGTGGGACAAAGGAGGAATTTTAGCTGAGTTTAATTTGTCCGGTGGGAGGTCGTTGTGGTTAATCCTGGAAGTTTAAAAGGTAAAAAAAGAGGGATACAGACATGGACAGGGCATGAGCAGCATCCAGAATCTTCCATACCTGGGGCTTTCCACTCCAGGAGTGATCCAAGTCTTTTAGGGGATTGCTTGGCCTGAATGAATGTTCAGCAAGATTCCCATAAAACAGGGATGCCTTGAAGGAGGGAGAGAATGGACTGGTGGCTGGAGCAGCCCATTCCTGCTTTCCCAAGTGCCTCCAGAATCCCAAATATTTGTCAGGATGGAGGGGTTGAAACAGGAGCTGGTGATGCTTTAAAACAAGGAGCAGAGTGTCCAGATCCCATGGATTTCATGCTGGATGGGGCACGCTGACCCTGATTAACCCAGGAGCTCTGTAAACTCGAGTCTGGCTAAGCCAGGTTATCTGGAATTCCAAGGTTTCCTTGTCTGCTTTCAGCAGCTGGAAAATTAATGGAAGCCAAAATGCCCGATCCCATAAATCCTTTAAGCCAGGGCGTGCTTCCATAGGTGTTGTTCCCTCTGTGGAGTCACCTCGGCATGGCTGGTTAGGAATTTTGTTTTCCAAACTAGGATTGAGGAAGCTGTTGGATGTTTTCTCTTCCCTGCACCTCCATCCATAAAAGAATGTGTGGCACAAGGAGTTTGGCAGCCGAAATTCCAGCCCTGGTGTATGAAATTCAAACTTCTCCTTCCTGCTCCAGAGCCTCAGCCTGGATCTTCCAAAAATCCTACCAGGAGATAAAGTTTGGGTTGGGATTCTTTTACCCTTTAGGCAATTTAGGGAAAATCATAGGATTTGCAATTTCCTGCTTTCCTCTTGTTTCATCCACTGCTCTTGCAAGGCTCTTCAGTTGGGAATGTGGAAAAGGACATCCATGAACAGCTTCCAGAGCTCTCCACACCTTCCTTGACTCATCCACGGGAGGAGCCCCAGCTGCCCTGGAGGAGCCCAAACCTTTGGGGGGTTCCTGTGCAGGGGACACTTGAGCTGAGGGTGCACAGAGAAGTTGGGTGCTCGGGATCATTGCCTGGAGCCACCAGCCATGGCTGATGCCACCAGTGTGGGTGAAGGTGACTTTGTGACCATCACAGGGTCCCTTTCCACAGATGTTTTCCCTGGATCTTACAGCCTTGGGTAGATGGAATGGCAGGAGTGGGAAAAATGTCTCAAAGTCCAGATCCTTGTGGAATTCTCATAAAAATCTCGTGGAAAGCTCGGGATTCTCTGGAGGTTTTTGTTGGGTTTCGTGAAAGGCAAGAAATCAGGAGAACCTGATGGGTTAATTAAAAATACCAATCACTGATTCCTACAGCTTTCCCCCCTCTCTCTGTTTTACCTATCTTCTCCCTGGTTTTTAGCTATAACACCTCAATTTTGGAATGGAAATTTAAGATATGATTCGGTTTTTGGGAAAAGACAAGATGAGCTGAAGGTTCTGCCGCTGCTTCTGCTGGTCACTCAGGTCTGCTTGGAAAAACCTCTTGGACCAAGCCTTGCTGGCTCATGGAGTAGCAATGGAGTGGGTGGGTTGGGATTTTTCCTTGGAGCTCATCCCTTTTTCCAGTCTGTTCAACATCTGGGCCCGCAGTGGGGCAGTGGTTGCGTCTCCCCCGCGCGTCACCCCGATGTTCCCAGGCTTCCCCAGCATCCCAACGGGTGGGGATCTGCGTAAATGGGGAATCTGGAGCATCCCTGAGTGTGCAGAGGGTGAGGAACCCCTGGGGTCACCATCCCAGAGCGCTCCAAACTTCTGGATCTTTCCTTTTCTCTCCGACGTCGAATTATAATTACAAAATTATTTCAGGAAGATGGAGCCATTCAAGTTCCTCTCTTTAAGTTTTCCTGCTGCCGTAATTGGCAGCTTGGCCCCGATAAATCAGCAGACAGAAACGTGGTTCTTGCTCTTCATAAACGAGGGAAAAAATAAAAAAAAAGAAAAAGAATCTGTATTTAATCAGCTTTTTGTTTCCAAAATGGCAGCTGCTTTGTATTTAATGGAAAATCAGGCTCTTCCCAATGGAAAGAATGTTATTCCCAAAGCGAATACAAAAGAAAATAAAAGCCACAAAAGAGGAGGATGAAATATGTCCATTTTTTTTTTTTTTTTTCCTTTTTTTTTTTTTTTTCTCGTTTGTTCCAGTTTGGAGCCGCGCGCTCCGATCGCGGCCGGGCCACGGCTCTGCTTTGCATCAGGGAACTGGAAAAGTCTGGGATCCTGGGCATGGGGACCAGGAGAGAGCCTTGGGAGACAGGAATGGGGACCAAAAAATGAAGGCTATTTCGTGTTCCTTATGTCTGACAGAGGGGAGATTTACATGGAATACTGGGAAGGAATTCTTCCCTGGGAGGGTGGTGAGGCCATCCTGGAATGGAATTCCCAGATTTGCTGTGGTTGCCCCTGGATCCCTGGCTGTGTCCAAGGCCAGGTTGGACACTGGGGCTTGGATCCACCTGGGATAGTGGGAGGTGTCCCTGCCCATGGAATGAGGTGGGAATGGATGGGATTTAAGGGCTCTTCCAACCCAAACAATTCCAGGATTCTGTGATCTTGATCCCAGTCTCAATTTCCAGCCTGGTGGGACAGTTGGGATCTGGTGGTTCTGTGGTTATTGAGTGTCTGCACTTAAACTTCGTGGAAAACCAGGATAAAGGCTGTAATTCCTAGAGTAATTCCTAGAATAATTCCTAGAATATTTCCTGGAGTTTCTCAGGGCATGATGTTGTCCCACCCCAACACTGGACTGGCAGGAATCTTTCCCACCTGTGACTGGTGTGGAGATCCTTGTGGAGATCCTGCAGGAGCCTGGAGAGCAGCTGGATGCTCTGGCTCATTTTGGGTGATCCAGGCTCTGCACCCAACATTTTCCATGTTCTTGACTCCCAAAAACCATTTAATTAAAAATACCCTGCCCTGCCTTTGGATGTCGAACAAGGAGCGAGACAGAGACCATGAAATCTTCTGTTTCCTTGGGTTTTTGCATATGTGCATATCCAAATTTCCCCCAGCAGCTTCCCAGCTCTCCTGCAAACCGTGGAGCTTCCAGAGGAGCTCTCTGCCCACTCTGGGCTCCTTAAGGCTTCCGAGGAGCTGCCTCCTGCTCGGCTGTGGCAGCTGCATCCCGAAGTGCTTCCCTTCCCACCCCCTGCTCCTCCTTCTATTTATTTATTTTCATATTTAACAGGAATTATGAGGCAGAAGTCACTCATTGACTCTGACAGAGGGACAAATTGTGTGTTCTGTGCCTGCTCCTATCCCAGGGCCTCTGAGATCCTGAATCCCATGATTTTCCACGCTTCCAAACTCCTTGAGTTGTGCTTTTTCTTCTGCTTCTCTTCTTCCAAGACCTCTTGATTCCTTCAGAGGAAAAATCTTTCCACAGAGCTGGATACTGCACAGATTATTAAAGACCCCAAAAAAGCCCCAAACCGGATAAAACAGCATTAAATATTTTTAATAAAAGCCTCTTTCAGCCCAGTCTGCAGGAGCTGGTTGTGACCATCACCCCCAGTGTGATTTCCCTCTTCCTTGAGCTTCCCCCAGCTCCAGCCAAAATACTTCCAGCTGTTGACCTTGGGCATCCTGGACACAGCCAAGGTTTTCTTCCTCTTTTATTGGAATGTCAGGGATTTGTATCGGGCTGTAGTGGCTGGTTTATTTTTGGTGTGGTGAAGGTAATTGCTGGATTTGCTTTTCTCTTCCCTCTTTTCCTTTCTTTTTTTTTCTTTTTTTTTTTCTGTTTGTCTGGTTGTCCCTGAGCCTCTGGTGGGAGTTCAGCTCTGCCATGTATTGCCAGATCCCGTTTTCCCAAAATATAATCAAGGTGGGAAATGTTTGCCTCTGGCAAAGGACACCCCATGGAGTTTTTTCCACACCTCTGGAATGCAGCTGCTGAGACAAGCTCAGCTTCAACAGGAATTTGGGAAAGATCCCGGGTCAGGCAGGGGATGGGGCCTTCCAGGCTGGTTGGAGCAGCTCCACTTTTGGCTCTTTGGAGTTTTCCAGTTGAGTTGGTCTTTGCAGGAGAGAAATTCCACTTGGAATTGGGTTAATTGTTGCTGCTCTCTATAGGTTTTCCCATGGTGAACCTGAGATCTTCCATGGTGGGACATGGTCTCCTGAACTGAGGCAGGGATGGTCAAAGTCAAGGCCAAAATCCTGGTTTTACTCAGGAACAGCTCCAGCGGTGAAGCTTTGCTGAAATCTGGTGATTTGCTGCTGGCACCGAGGGCTCTTCCGTGGGTGGCCACAGCCTGCCTTGCCCAGCCCAAGGTCCATCCTTCCCAGAGCATCCATCCTCCTCCCAAACCAACAGCTCTGGTTCGTGGGATCACCTCTGGAATGGCAGATCCCGGGCAGAAGAGGCTCTCCCCATTCCTGGGAAATCAGGGCATGGATTGGGAATGAGCCTGTCCCAGCTGGGAGTGGTGGGGTGGATGTTGGGTCTGTTGGAAGGGAGGGACGGTGCTGTCGTGGTGGCATTGGCCATTCCGTGTGTCCCAGTGTGGATGGAACCCTAAACGCCTTCCCAAAAAAACGTGTGTGCACACATCACCTCTCCTTCCTTGAGTCTGGGCGTCAGCAGCTCCAAGGCCTGGGGGATCTCATGGATCCATGGCTGAGGAGCATCCTGTGGCTTCCAAGGCTCAGAATATTCCATGGATCCATGGCTGAGGAGCATGCTATGGCTTCCAAGGCTCAGAATATTCCATGGATTCATGGCTGAGGAGCATGCTATGGCTTCCAAGGCTCAGAATATTCCATGGATCCATGGCTGAGGAGCATCCTATGGCTTCCAAGGCTCAGAATGTTCCATGGATCCATGGCTGAGGAGCATCCCATTTGTCCAAGGCTTGGAGTATTCCATGGATCCCTGGCTGAGGAGCATCCCATTGGCCCAAGGCTGAGGATCATCCTGTGAATCCAAGATTGAGGAGCATCCCATTGGTCCAAGTCTGAGGAGTATCCCATGGATCCAAGGCTGAGGAATGTTCCATGGTGCCAAGGTTGTGGAGCATTCCATGGATCCAAGATTGAGGAACATCCCATTGGTCCAAATCTGAGGATCATCCCATGGGTCCCAAGTTGAGGAGCATCCCATGGATCCAAAGCTGACGGTCATCCTATTGATCCAAGGCTGAGGAGCATCCTGTTGGTCCAAGGCTGAGGAGTGTTCCCTGGATCCAAGGCTGAGGAATATCCCATGGCTCCATGGCTGAGGAGCATCCTGTTGATCCCTTCCTGCAGCAGCCATTCCCATGTGCCCAGGAGCCCTGACCCCCAAGCCAACCTTGGCTGGAAGGTTTCCCCCTTCCTTCTTTTCCTTGGCAAATCCCAAACCTTGTGAATGCCACCTCCCAACTTGGCTCCAGCCTCTTTTTCCAGCTCCATAAATCCACAGAGTGGCTTCAGTGTTCAGCTCCTGGGATGACTCCACGGCACCAGGGATCCAACCTGGGTCTGCTCCTGGCTGGAGTCACCCAGCCACCCCTCGTGTCCCACACGTCTCACAGGGAGTGGCAGAGCCCAGCCCGCAGCTGGAAACCAGGAATTGTTCTGCTCCTGTCCTCCTTCCATAAAAAGAAAAGTTCTTAATGAGTCGGCTGCAAAGCTGAGTAAGTAGAGTTCATTAATTAAGAGTTTTCTTGCTACCTGCTGTGTTTATTTGGGATGCAGCCTTGGAGGTTGGTGTGGCCACGGTGGTGACTGGTGCCAGCTGAGCTCCAGCCTTGAGGGGACATCTTTGGAGGCCACCAAGCTCGGGGTGACCTTGGCAACCAACCAGATACATTGGCTGGGCTTGGGCTGTCCTTGCTTGGGCCTCTCCCTCCTTCCTCTGGACCTCTTTGGCCTGGAGACCCATTTCTTTGCAGGATCTTCATGCAGATCCACAGCTTTTGGGTTGTCTTCGTCTTTTTTTTTTTTTTTTTTTGGTAGCAGTTCTGTTTGGTTTTGTGTGGTTTTTGTAAACTAAAACAAAGCTGAAAATACCCAAAGCAAACCAGAAAAAAAAAATTCCGACCAAAAAACCTCCACGAAAACACACTTGGTCCAGTTGAAAATGGACTTCTGGGCAATTAATGAAGGGTTTATTTTTTAAGTAAACCTCTTCGAAATATTTTTTAAATTTGCCGGTACTCGTTGTTCATTTGTTTTGATGCTTTGGGAAGAGTTTGTGTTTTTGGGTGATGGTTTGGGGTTTTTCTGCCACCTTCAGTGAGTGCAGAACTGTTGTTTTTAAAAAAAAAAAGGCAAATCAGGACAGCACAGGCAAGGCAGGAAAAATTTCCAGAGCTGATTTACTGAATTTGCTCCCAGTTTGGGGGGATTTGGGGCATCCAGAAGCTTCTGGAACAGGAGTTGAGCCCTGGGAGGTCTGGAGTCTCCATCCGTGGCCACAGAGAGAGGATCCACTGGGATTATCTTGGAGTTTGTGCTACCAAACAATTGCTCATTATTTCCCCATCACGTTTCCATCCTCTGCAAAACATCCCCAGTGCTGCCTTATGGATTGGGAAAGTCAGGAAATTCAGTGTTGAAATTCCGGGGACGACTCGCAGTGTTTATAGAAAATCGTACATTTAATACCAAAGAATTCCCGTTTTTTTGGCCCTCTTTGCTGGCTGGATTTGCACATCTAAATATCCTTAATCGCATCAATCCCGATGCTCGTTGCGGGTGAAGAAGGAATCCTGCTGGTAGCAAAAATAAAAAAAAAAAGCCTCATTGGAAACTCTGAGAGCACTTGGAGCCTGTCAGGCTTTGCTTTCCGTGGAAATGCTGCATTAATTCCTCGGGGAGCTGCTGGGAGGGGTCTGGTTTGGATTTCATGGAGCACTTCCCACCTGGATTGGGCCAGGGGAAGTGCAGGAGGCACCAACAGGTGAAGGGAAGCTGTGGCTGCCCCCAGGGCCCTGGAAGTGCCCGAGGACATCACCCTGGGATAGTGGGAGGTGTCAGGGTGGGCCTGGGTGATCTTTGGGGTCCATCCAAACCCATCCCACCATTCCAGGGCATCCAGAGGTGCTCCTGCCGGGCGGTGGGGCCTGGCAGCGCGCTCCTGATTGCACGTTAAGATTAATGGGTATTTATTTGAACAACCATTCCGTTTCAGTAGCTCTTAATGAGTCCTTTGATAGCCAGTTCCTTAATTAACAAGGCAGCCTCTTGGCGTTTCCTCTCCCTAATTGGGAACAGATTGGCCGTTCCTAAACAAACGCTCCCGGCAGCTGGGGCTGCCCCTGGTGTGGGATATGGATGGAAAGAGAGGATCCCGTGGCTGGTCTCCTCAAGAAGGATGGACTTTGGCCCATGGAGGTTGGGCTTTGGGGCTGCCCAGGGAGGTTTGGAGCCTGTGAGGTTTTTTTCTTCATTTCTTCTGGTCAGAGCTGGGATTAATGCACGGGAGATGCAGTTTTTCATGTTTGGACTCAGATGTTTGTTAATTCGTCATGAGTTGTGAGCTCTAGCTAGCCAGGTGGAGAATGGATCCTTCTCTGACTCTTTCCAAGGTTATTTAAGTGCTAATTACCCAATAACGAGATGGCACCTATATTATTTATACTTTTAATCCAATAACTGACCACCCAAGGCCCACAATGAGGACCTTTTTAACCCAATTAGAAAAAACCACCTGAAACCATGAAGAAGAAGGTGAAGGAGAAGGACTTTGACAATGCCCAAATCCTCCATATCGCCCCATATGTATTACTATACACTAAAATCTTAAATTCTAAGTTTTTCACCCTGTGAGATCACACACTTCTATGCAAACTCCACCCCTACACCCCCAGTGTTGTCACTCAATTTTGGGAGCCTGTCCCACAGCCTCAGGTCAGATGTGGAGCTTTGCTTGAGGGTCTGCACCTTCTAGCTCAGAAAGGCTGAAATTTTCAGCCTCCAGGGTTCCAACAGGAGCCTCCACCCCTGGAGGTGTCACCTGGAGGTGTCACTCAGTGCTCAGGATGGGGACAAGTGTGGTTCTGTCACAGACTGGACTCGGTGATCCTGTGGTGATGTGTTCTGGTAGGAGCTCCTTGGCTGCATCTCTGGGAGAGCTTTGGAGCTCCTCGCTTCCAGTGCTTGGAATGGTCACGGGGAACCTTCTGGATCCTTCCTGAGCACCCAGAGGGACCCTGGGTGGCATGGGGAGGACAGTGTCACCTTGATCCTCAGGGAACCTTCTGGATTTTTCCAGAGCATCCAGAGGGACCCTGGGTGGCACGGGGAGGACAGTGTCACCTTGATCCACAGGGAACCTTCTGGATCCTTCCAGAGCATCCAGAGGGACCCTGGGTGGCACGGGGAGGACAGTGTCACCTTGATCCACAGGGAACCTTCTGGATCCTTCCAGAGCATCCAGAGGGACCCTGGGTGGCACGGGGAGGACAGTGTCACCTTGATCCACAGGGAACCTTCTGGATCCTTCCAGAGCATCCAGAGGGACCCTGGGTGGCACGGGGAGGACAGTGTCACCTTGATCCACAGGGAACCTTCTGGATCCTTCCAGAGCATCCAGAGGGACCCTGGGTGGCACAGGGAGGACAGTGTCACCTTGATCCTCAGGGAACCTTCTGGATCCTTCCAGAGCATCCAGAGGGACCCTGGGTGGCATGGGGAGGACAGTGTCACCTTGAGAGGTGTCATGGCAACCCCGAGGTTCCATCAGGAACCACGGACAGAGGGATTCATTGCCAGGAATCTGGTTACAAACAGATTGAACCACCAAACAATAAATCCATGGATTTTGCTGGGCTGACACCTGGAAATGGCTTTGCTTGACTGAGGTTGGACCAAGGAGGCGTTTGGGCATCTTGATCATGGAGATCTGCCAACTTTCACTGTGAGCTCCATTCTTCCAATGCAAATCCAGGTTTTGATGGGATTTGCAAAGGTCCTAAACACTGAGTGACCCCACAGAGCTGTTCCTGGGGTTGCTTGGCATGGTTTGAAGTTCGTAGCAGTAGAAAATGCGTCCTTTACCATGTTGGTAAATGAGCAGTGGTGCCTTGGAGGTGTTGGTTGTTCCATGGTTTTCCCTGCAGAGAGCTCACTCAGGGCTGCATTCCTGCTCTTTGCTGCCTGTCCAGATCTCATCCCGCCCTTTGGACAAATCATTCCTGAGCTTCAGGGGGACCAAAGTGTCCGGGCAGGTTGTTCTGAAATCCAGACAGGCCCAGAGGAGCGGGATCAGGATGTCACCGGTGACTGCTCAGGGCGCTGGCAGGGGACAACCTTTGGGAGTGCCCCGGCTGCTGCCACGCTCCAAAAAATCATCCGGGAAGTGGCATGGGGCCGGAGCTGTCCCGGATGAGCGAGGCAGCCCGCGGGGCTCTGCGGGAGCTCTGCGGGAGCTCTGCGGGAGCTCTGCGGGAGCAGCGACAGTGCGGAGCTTCCCCCCAGCCCAGGCACAAATCCCGGCACCGCCGCCACGGGCGGGGCCCCTACAGCCCTGGGACGGGTCACCACTCTGGGGTGGGTCACCGTTTCTAGGGTGGGTAATGATTTAAGGCAATGATTTTGGAACGGGGAACGATTTTTGGGGTGGGTAACGATTTTTAGGGCTTTGAGGCAGGTCACGATTTTGGAATGGGTAACGATTTTTGGAGTGGGTAATGATTTTTGGGGTGGGTAATGATTTTTGGGGTGGGTAACGATTTTTAGGGCAGGTAAAGGTTTTGAGGCAGGTCACAATTTTGGAATGGGTAACGATATTTGGAATGGGTAATGATTTTTGGGGTGGGTAACGATTTTTGGGGTGGGTAACGATTTTTGGGTTGGGTAACGATTTTTAGGGCAGGTAAAGGTTTTTAGGGCAGGTAAAGGTTTTGAGGCAGGTCACGATTTTGGAATGGGTAATGATTTTTGGAATGGGTAACGATTTTAGGGCGGGTAAAGGTTTTGAGGCAGGTCACGATTTTGGAATGGGTAACAATTTTTGGGTTGGGTAACGATTTTGGGGCAGGTAACTATTTTGGGGTTGGTAACGATTTTTGGGGCGGGTAATGATTTTGGGGTGGGTAATGTTTTTGGGGTGGGTAATGATTCTGGGGTGAGTAATGATTTTTGGGGTGGGTAGCATTTTTGGAATGGGTAGCGTTTTTAGGGTTGGTAATGTTTTTGGGGTGAGTAGCGATTTTGGAGTGGGTAATGATTTCAGGAGGGTTGGGACCGTGGCAAACATGTCCATGCCAGGCTCGGCTCCACTCATCCTGCAGCCAGGAGGGCGAGTTCGGCTCTTCCAGCACTGCATGAAAACTCAAAAAACAAAAAAAAAACCAAGCCAGGAAAAAAGAAATACAAAATACAAACCCCAACACCGTGAAGTGAAACTCTGTCCTAAATGAGCTCCAAAGAGCCGAGATGGGCATCTGTGGCAGGAGGGATGTGCTCAATTCCTGCCAGCCCGAGCCATTCCAAGCGGGAATACAAACAACCCTCAGCTGCAGCAGCAGCTTATTAGCGCTGATATATCAGCGGCCGCGCGCTCGTTTGTCTCCTGTCAGCAGCAGCTGCTTATCCAGCAGATTTCCCGCTGTATTCCCGGGGAAATGGCCTGAAATTGATGTTCACAAGCCACGGCTGACTTTATAAGGAGCTGCTGTAACTCGTGGAGAGCAGGGGTGAGGCAGGAAAGGATTAAGTTGGGTCTTATTTATAAGGAGTGAAACCCATAAATTCTGGGAGGGTTTTAAATCTCGGTGCCCAGGGCAGGAGCTGCTGCTCATCCCTGGTGGTACCGTCTGTTCTCTGAGCAGACATTTAACACCGTGATTGAAACTCCTGTGGCATCTCCGAGTTCTCTGATAATAAATATAAGGGAAAAAAGGGATTCAGGCTTAAAAAGCAGAAAAAAATAATTCCATATACTTTTCTTCGGATAATGCTGGATCTAAACCGCGAGGCATCTGTGTGTTTTAGAGAAGGAACTGAATATTTTTAAAAGAAAAGGTTTTTAGGTGTTCAAAAACCTCAAGAAGAATGGAAATAAAAGGTCATGGTCTCAGCTGGCCTGAGTAGATTCAGGTTCAGAGTGAGGACATTTGAAACAGTTTTAGGCCTGGCCTAATCCTGTGTGGAAAAGGCAGAAGGAGGGAAGGCTGAGCCAGGAGCTGCTTCTGAGCTTGTTTGGATCCCCTTTGCCATCTCTGCAACAAATCCAGGGAGAACATTCCCCTCAGGAATATCCTGAAGTGCCCCATCCACTCGGGGAAGCCTCCCAGAGTCGTGGTGCTGCCAAGCCCTTATGATGAAATTGCTTTTCCCATCCCATTTTCCCCGTTTGGGGCTTGATTATTTGACATTTCATCTCAATTGTTGGCTGTTTTTCACCCTCTCATGGTGTCACTCCTCATTCACTCTGTCCTGAGCAGAAATTGGTGCCCAGGGCAGGTGTGGGTCACCCTCAGGTACCTCCATATGTTGATCTGACCCTGCTTGGGGTGTAACAGGGTTGTTCCTCTGAAATTTTGGTCGGTAGGGACAGAAAACCTTCCTGGGGTTTTTCTTCTGTGTGGGTGAGAAAGGAGGGAATCCAGTGGGACCTGGACAGGTTGGAGAGGTTCATGAAGTTCATCTTGAAGGGTGGGAATGTTCCCCTGGAGAAGGGAAGGCTGCAGGGAGAGCTGCCAGCCCCTGGCAGGGCCTGCAGGGGCTCCAGGGTGGCTGGAGAGGGGCTGGGGCCAAGGGCTGCAGGGACAGGACACAGGGAATGGCTCCCACTGGGAAAGGGGAGCTTGGGCTGGGATCTTGGGCAGCAATTCCTGCCTGGGAGGGTGGGCAGGGGCTGGGCTGCAATTCCCAGAGCAGCTGGGGCTGCCCTGGAGCCCTGGCAGTGCCCAAGGCCGGGCTGGATCCACCTGGGACAGTGGGAGCTGTCCCTGCCCATGGAATGGGGTCGGAGTGGGATGAGCTTTAAGCTCCCTCCCACCCAAACCATTCCATGGCTCACCTGGGGGTGAGAACCTCCAAGGTTTCTCCAAGGGTTGCAACCCTCTGTAAATTCCCACTCCAGGGATTTTCTCCAGGACAGCGTAAGCTACTCCAGGGATTTTCTCCTGCTCTTCCAGGCAGGCTCAGGAGCCCCATCCCCTTTGCTCCAGCGGGGCTTGGCTGCAGAGCTTTGATTTCCCATCCTCTGCTTCCATCTGGGACATCTCAATGACACTGGAGGGGTTGAGGCCACTTGGAATGTCCAGCTGGAGCAGAGGAGGCTCAGGGGGGACTCATCGGGATTTGCTCCTCCCGAGGGGCAGCTGTGACAGGGACAGGACCTGGGGAATGCCTGGAGCTGTGCCAGGGGAGGCTCAGGCTGGAGGTCAGGGAAAGGTTCCTCATCCAGAGGGTGCTGGCACTGCCCAGGCTCCCCAGGGAATGGGCACAGCCCCAGAGCTCCAGGGGTGCCCAGGGTGGGATTTTGGGGTGCCCGTGCAGGGCTTGATGTTGGATCCACCATCCTGTGGATCCCTCTCAACTCAGGATATTCCCTGATTCTGTCAAAACTCCTCAGCCACAGCAAAAAGTCGAGTGTCTGTTGGAAGTAATGAAGAAAAATCACAGCCGGGCAGCGCCGTACTTCCCGCAGCTTTCGGAGATGAGGAATTGGCACGAGCGGGGTTTTAAATAACCCAGCGTGTCAGAAAAGCACAAACAAATGATGAAAAGCAAAGAAAAAACCCCAGAGCTCTGCTAAACTTTATGGTTGCCATGCTTCATCTTCATTTTGGTGCAGGTGTTTGTTGGGAGGTGAGTGATGGACGCTCCGGAGCCTGGGAGCGGCGGCGGGCGGGAGATGGAGCACCCTGCCTTGCAACGCACGGCTCAGCTCCTTTTTTAAATAAAAAAAACATTTTTTTTTTCCCCTCCTGCTGAAGATGGATGTGACCTGAAGATCCAAACCAACTTTGCAGAGCTGGGAAAAAAACCCTTCCCTGCACAGACATCAAACATTGCCGTGCCGCGATAACGAAACCGGCGATGCCGAGCTGGAACGGCGGCACAAACCCCGCTCTAATCCCAGTTTAAACACAGCTTGTAAGAGTGGGTGAGAGCTCCTAAGCCACGCCTTGGTGTCAGGAAAGCGTGTTAGGAGCCTTTTGTGAGTGTTTGAGGACATAATCTCCTGCTGGAGCTGTTCGCAGGGCAGCACCATGATCCAAAGCCTCCCGCGTGGGGTTGCGCACGCAGGCGTCGCCGTCGTTCCTTGTGGTGTTGACCTGAGGGTTTGGTGAAATCCTGCTCCTGTCCCAAAGGATTTCCCCGTTTTTATGGGTTGAATTCCTGTTGCAGACCCACCTGCCATAGAGAGGGTCAGGTTGTGGCTGGGAATGTCCATGGTCAGGTTGGACACTGGGGCTTGGAGCAGCCTGGGATGGTGGAGGTGTCCCTGCCCGTGGAATGAGATGGGCTTTAGGGTCCCATCCCACCCAAACTTTCCGTGATTCCCTGATAATCAATGGGATGTTGTCTGGTCCTCATGAGGATGCAAGGAGAACTCTTTGAGCTCTGAGCACACAAAGCTCTCCTGGACTGGAGCTTCTCCCAGCTGCGCCCAACAAGGCCTGACCCTTCCTGCAGCCATGGGCACTTCCAGAGGGGATTCCTTTGGAAGAAGGCAGTTGTGACGTTGAGCGCTGTGGGAAAATCCATCACGGATGGGACATGCTGAGGAGGCTGGGCTGGAGAAGATTTCTGATGGCTTTAACTGAGGAATTTGGGCTGGTCTAGAAAAGTTTTGTGCTGGTGGCTTTAACTGAGGGGGCTGGGCTGGTCTAGAGGAGTTCTCTGGTGGCTTTACCAAGGAGGCTGGGCTGGAGAAGCTCTCAGGTGAATTTAACTGAGGATGTTCAGCTGGGCTGGAGAAGTTCTGTGGTGCTTTACTGAGGAGGTTTGGCTGAGCTGGAGAAGTTCTCTGGTGGCTCTAACTGAAAACATTGGGCTGGTCTGGAGAAGTTCTCTGATGGCTTCAAGAGGTTGGGCTGGTCTAGAGACATTCTGTGCTGGTGGCTTTACTGAGGAGGTTTGGCTGAGCTGAAGGAGTTCAGTGGTGGCTTTAACTGAGGAGGTTGGGCTGGAGAAGTTCTCTGTGGCTTTAACTGAGGAGGTTGGGTTGGAGTTCTCTGGTGGCTGTAGCTGAGGAGGTTGTGCTGGAGAAGTTCTCCGGTGGATTTAACTGAGGAGGTTGTGCTGGTCTAGAGACATTCTGTGCTGGTGGCTGTAACTGAGGAGGTCTGGCTGCTCTGGAGAAGTTCTGTGGTGGCTTTAAGGCTGTAGCTGAGGAGGTTTGGGCTGCTCTGGAGAAGTTCTGTGGTGGCTTTAAGGCTGTAGCTGAGGGGGTTTGGGCTGCTCTGGAGAAGTTCTGTGCTGGTGGCTGTAACAGGAGGTTTGGCTGCTCTGGAGAAGTTCTGTGGTGGCTGCAAGGCTGTAACTGAGGAGGTTTGGGCTGCTCTAGGGAAGTTCTGTGCTGGTGGCTGTAGCTGAGGAGGTTTGGGCTGCTCTAGGGAAGTTCTGTGCTGGTGGCTGTAACTGAGGAGGTTTGGCTGGGCTGAAGGAGTTCTCTGGTGGCTTTAACTGAGGAGTTTGAGCTGGAGAAGTTCTGTGGTGGCTTTGACTGAGGAGGTTTGTCTGCTCTGGAGGAGCTCTGTGCTGGCTTTACCTCAGGGGCTGGGCTGCTCCGAAGCTCTCTGGTGTCTTTCCATGCTGGTGTCCCTGACCAGTGTCCCTTTGTCCCACAGGGGAAGGTGGCCCAGACTGCCTGCATGTCAGCCTGCAAGCACCTCTCGACGTCGCTGCTGCAGCTGCTGCTGGAGGCCGAGGTGAGGCAGCTGACCCTGGGGGCCCTGCACCAGTTCAACCTGGACGTGGAGGAGTGCGAACGTAAGAGCCCAACTGCTGGAACTCTGAAAGCTTTCTGAATTTTTGGGTGCTGACCCTCAAGTAAACACCTGAGAGAAGGCTTCAAAAATCGAGTGGTAGCACAGAAAGAGCGTGGGTGTGGTTTGGAGGGTATTGTGTGATCTCACGGGGTGAAAAACTCAGATTTGGGGATTTTAGTGCATGGCGGTGTGTGGGAGCCAAGATGGAGAATTTTGGGTGTGGGTTAAATTGTATTTTTTGCACCTTCTCCTTCCTTCTTCTTCACAAGTCTGGGTGGTTTTCTTGAATGGGGTGAAAGATGTGCACACTGCAGGGTTTGGGTGACCATAATAGGGTTAGAAACATAAATAATAAAGATATCAATTGTTTATTGGGTCACTGGAACTTAATTAGCTTAGAACAGGCACCATTTTAGCTCCCTTTTTGGGCTTGTTCGAGAGAGCTCAGGTCTCCTGAGTTTTATTCACCCTGACCTTGGAGCAAGAAAGAGCCAGGAATTCCAACACCCAACCACCCTGTCCTTGGCTTTGTGTTTCCAGGGGGAATTCCTGCTCTGCCTCAGGGTTTTGGTAAAGATCAAAATCAAGGTGGCCCAGACCTAAAATGACTTTGGCCCATGAGTTTTGAGGGTGGCAGATCAGCTCTGCTTACAATGGGAGCTATTGACCAGACAGGAGAAAACAAAGAAAAGGTTTTAATCAAAGTTACTACAGTGTATAAACCAGAAAGAATTATTAGTATATAAACCCAAAAGAATTACTATATATAAACCAATTATTATATTTAAAACAATAATTATAATATTTTTATATATTATATTAGACTGATTAATATATATAAACCAAAAAGAATGATTAACATTACATGAAATTGTGTGTGACATTGAGGTATTATATTCACGTTCATATTCATATGCACATTCATATTCACATTCACATATACATCTATATCTTTATTGTTACATTTATATTTATATTTATATTTATATTTATATTTATATTTATATTTATATTTATATTTATATTTATATTTATATTTATATT
>VZUI01089870.1:0-10731 GCA_013401135.1 Cettia cetti
CCCCCCACCCCTTCCTTTCCTGCCTTGGACAAGCACCCATAAGCACCCAGCAATTAGTTCCCTTGGCAACCCAATGGGGGAAAATTCCACAAACAAAAAAAAAACCAAAAAAACCAAATTCAACCCCCAACAGAAGGCAGAGCTGACTCTTAGCTTTCCGCAGTCCTCCAGAAGAATGCTCTGTGTGAAGCAGCCTGGGAGCAGGGCTTATGTGCCAGGGGATGCCAATTCAGAGCCCTTTTCTCCCCTGTGGGCTGAGGCACAGGCCCTTGCCTTTTGCAGGGGCCGAACAGCTGCCTGGCAAGGGGCCTTTTTCATTCAGATGAGAAAAGTCCTGCTGCAAGGCTGTCCTCAAGCTGCTTTTGCTGCAGATGTGCCTGAGGAATGCTCATTGCTTTCAGTCTCAGGTGCTGTGTGTGTGCAGGTGAAACTACTGAGGGAGGGAGCAGCTCTGCTGGGGGCAGAGTGAGGTTTTCTTCTTGGTTTGTTTTTTTTTATTAATATACCTGTCATCTCTGGGCAGAGCTCTGTAACTGTATCTGACACTTGTCTGTGGCACTGTAGAGGTGGTTAGGGGGTCAAGGGGTCTGCAGAGGAATCCACATCAGCCCAGGCCAGGGCTGGTCAGTGGCCGGTCAGTTGCATTGAGCAGACACAGTGCTGGATGCTACCCTTTGGGCATCTCCAGGGATGGAATGTTGGGACTGCCACCGGTGTAGTGTCACAGAGAGGGGAATGCTGGGGTTGCCACCGCTGTGGTGCCACAGAGACCACAGACCTCCATCAAACAAAGGGTTTGCTCAGCACCAGAGCCACCTGCCCAGTGCTTCTGCCTGCCTACAATCACAGGCTCCAATTATTGGCTCTAATGAGGCCCTGGGGAGGCTTCATCAGAAAGGGCTTTCCCTGAGAACTCTTAATGCTCCAAGACACTTTGGGGTTTTCTTCTGACTTGAATTTCTTGAGGACTGCTGCTGTCTCCTCTCAGGATCTGATTCCGACTCAGAACACCAAATACACTACAGGGCTCATTAAACTGAACAAAGGCCTAATGAGTCCCCCTTGTCAAGTCTTCAACACTTGTACAGCTAATTAGAGAGATTTGAGGACTGGAGATAAAGATTTCAATGACCACTTTGAAGAGGTGATAACAGCATTGTACAGCCGACACTGATCCAGGGTATCCTAAGGAGACCACAACCAATGGAAAAACAGTTCCTCATGGACCAACACGGGATGGACAACTCTGCCCATCACCTCCACCCCCCAGCCCTTAGTCTCTGTGGCCACCTGGGACTTGCCTCACTTTCTGTGACATGAGACTTCTACACTGAATTCTGTAGTGATATTATAGCTCCTTTGCAGCAACTTCCACCTCCTTTCACTCTAGATCTGGCTGCAAACAGGCATGGGACAGTTTCTGCTAATTATAAAAAAAGAAAATATCTTAATTAAAAGTAATAAAAATAAAATTAACCTCTCCCCCCAAAAGCACCCCCAAACCAAAGCAACACAAACAAAAACAAAATAAACAAGTAAAACAAGTAAAAAACCCACATATCAAAACCCCCAGCAAACCCCATAGTGAAACATAATAAAAACACAACAAATGATGCCCACATCCTCCATGACCTCTGAAGACAGTGCCCACTCAGGCAGGGGGGTGTTGCAGAGGGCCAGGTCGGCCTCGTGCCCTGCCCAGGGACCCCTCACAGCCCCACAGGTCCTAGCCCCACTGAGGTTTTGGGGAGTGTTGGCTGTCTCTGCCTTGCCCCCTGCAGCTGCCAGCACACCACACTGGCTCCTGCACATTCCACTGCTCATCCAGGACTCTGCCCCACGTCTGGTATTGCAGGATCTCCATGTGCCTGTCGCATCAGCTCCCACTGCCCACCAGGCACAAGGACATGGAGATGGCGGGGCCTGGGGACAGCAGAGCTGTCACTGCCCTGACGCCACTGGAGAGCCCCAGCTGCTGTTGCTGCTGCTGGGGGCACCTGGGCACTAGTGCGGGTGGGCTGGAGTTTTGCCAACACTCACCAGAGCAAAGGACAGCAGCAGCGTTCCCATGGGAGCAAGGTGAGGCCTTCAGGGCAGTCCCTGGGCAATGCCCAGGGTGGGCTTCAGTCACAATCCAGTGGAATAAGTCCCTCCAGAATAAGTCTAATAATTCCACTGGATTGCGACTGAGGTCTGGTGACTCTCCCAAAATTTGGGAAAGGACTTGGCAAACCCCCACTTGAGGTGGCCACAGAGAACGTGGGTGTGTGAGAGAACCCATTGAGACTGGTTCCCTGGGTCCTCAGAACCCGGAACTCCACTCTCCCCTTGCACATGGTACTGCCATTCACCAGCTTGAGCCCTGTTTTCTCAAGGACAGGAAAGGTGAGAGTGGGGGGAAGCTCATGCCACCTCAGCATCTGGTGGAGAGGCTCCAGGGACAGCATGCACAGGTGTTTTTCTGTCCCACACCCATGCCTGTCCATGCCACTCTCTCGGCGTGGAACCTCCCAGCAAGTGCTCAGGTGAGCAGGTGACAACAGTGCCATTGGTGCTCCAGCACAGTCATCCCCCTTCACCCCTGCCCCCTTTGGCAGTCACTGAGGGGGACCCAGCACCATGGCAATTGTGAGTCCCTTGCGCTCTGCCAAAGCGGCATTTGGGGACACGGCAGGGACTGGCAAGGGCAGGCGAGAGGGGGACAGAGCCGGGGTGAGATGTGGGGTGGAGGGGACACCAGCACACTCCAAAAAGCCAGCCAAATTGTCCCACCCCCCTCCCCAAGCTGGCCCAACTTCACCTCCAGGATGGCTTCAAAGTGCCCCTGAAAGTTATGCACAGCTGGGGGAGCAAGGGGGAGGAACATCAGGATCCCCCCACCCCTGTGTCCCAGCAGCTTCACACCCAGCTAGGAGAAACAGCAGGGCCAGACTTGACAGGGTGGTCTCCCTAAATCTTTCCCACGCCAATGACACAGCCAGACACTTGGGAGGCTGCCTCAGCCTTGACTGTCCACCAACATCCCAGAAGGGGACAGAAAATCCACCTGCAGACGCTGATTCCAGAGGCTCACAATGCTTCCTTGCTTCCATGAGGTTTTGTCAAGTCATAGCAGAACCTTGGTACCACATTGTTCCGTAGCCTCACAATGCTCTCCTGGGTTCCATGAGGTCCCTCTGTGATGCATTGCAGCCTTTGGTTCTGTGAGGGTCTCTTGGGTTCCATGAGGCTTCACTATGTCCCATTAGAGCCCTGCTTCCATTGTGTTCAATAACCCCACAATGTTCTCCTGCGTCCCATGAGGCCCTGCTGTGACACATTGGATCTGCGGTTCAGTTAGATTCCATAAGCTCATTAGCTTATGGAACCTAATTAGGTTCTATGATGCACACCTTTTTCACACTCACACTCAGGAGTTCCATCAACTGACAATCGCCATCTGCATTCCAGGAGGCCCAGCTAGATCACATCAGAGCCTTGTTTTCATGAGGTTCCGTTACCTCACTAGAGTCTCCTGTGCTCCATGAGGCCCCACTGTGTCACAGGAGCACTGGTTCCATGAGGTTCCATACCTGTCGCAAGAGACATCAAAGGAAACAGACACAGGTTCCTTTTTGCAGGTGTCGTGGGTTCTCCCTTTATTGTGGGATGAGCTCCTCTTTTATACAGAAAGTCAGAGGCCAATTTGATTGGTAATACAAAAGGTAAACCTTTCTACCAATTGGTCATCCCAGAGGGACATCAGAAGAAGGTCCCTCCTATAAGAATGTAAACATTCTTATATTTACAAAACATTGCTCTTCTGTTTACCAGAAGAAAGCCTGGGAAAGAACTCTTTTTTAACATCAAAACATTCAGGCTTGAATCTCAGGACTACACATACCTTCATTATGGTATCTTTGGTTCAGTGAGGCTTCTCTGAGTCACATTAGAGTCCTGGTTCCATTGGGTTCCATAACTGTGGGAAATAAGAAAAGCCTTAGAGAATAAGGACCTTTTTCACCTTTGTAAAATCCTGTTCACTTCTGTTCACTTTTGTTCACCAAAAAGCAATCTGGGAAGGGTTTAGCTGCAGGTCGTGTGGCCGAAGAGTGAGTTGGTGGTCACCTTGTGTATGAGGCAGTGACTGTCTGGGCAGGCATGTGGACACCGCATCTGCCCAGACAATCACTGATCAGAGAGCTGACTCGGGACACATCAACAGTTACACTGCAGAGGCAGGCAGCCAATGCCTGCTTGTTTGGATTAAGTTTCACTGAAGTGTGGGTGAAGTTTTGAGTATAAAAAGGCTTGATTCGTTACAATATGCAATCTTCTTTAGAGCAAGCAAGGAGCTCCATGTGTCTTTGTTCCCCACGGCTATGGTATAGATTTGGAGTTCACCCCCTGAAAAACATTGGTTCACCCAGAACACTAAAACCAGTATGGACCTGTATGAACCAGCATCAACCAGTATGGACCAATATAGACCAGTGTAGACTGGTATGGGCCAGTTAGACCAGTATGAACCAGTACAGACTAGTAAGGGCTCTCCCAGTCCCTCCCAGTCCACTTTTAACCCTTCCCAGTACCCTCCCAGTATAAACCAGTAATCCCAAACTCCCTTTCAACCCTTTTTTTACCCCCCTCAAACCCTTCCCAGTCCTAACCCGTGTCCTCCCAGTATAAATTAGTACAAACCAATACACACCAGTCCTCTTCCAGTGATCCCAGTGTGCACAGGTTCCAGCAGGTGCCCACCTGATAACCCCAACAGATTGGCCACCAGGATGGCGCTGGTCAGGGGCAGCACCTGGGTGGCATCCCCTGCAGGGCAGGTAAATCCCGTTCAAACCAGTATAAACCAGTATAGCCCCAGTTTCATCCCACTAACTCCCAGTACCATTAAGTACCACTAGGGGCAACACCTGTGCACAGGGCGGCCCCTGCTGGCCAGGTGAGGATCATGCCCAATCCAAACCAGTATAGCCCAAGTAAATCCCAGTGCCTGCCCAATCCCCTCCCAGTCCAGCCCAGTGATCCCCCAGGGACTTCCCAGTTTATCCCAGTACCTCCTACTGACCTCCCAGTATGGCCAAGTGACCCTCCCAGTTCAAACCAGTGACCCTCCAGTATAAACCAGTATGGCCCAGTCACCTCCCAGTATGGACCAGTAACATTCCAGTGACCTTCCAGTACATCCCAGTCCCAAATCAGTGTAAATCACTCCCAAGCCAGTATAAGACCAGTATAAGCAAGTATAAAATACAGTATAAACCAATATAAAATATCCTTCAACCTCTATTTATCCCTTTTTTTAATCCTTTAATCCTCTTCCAGTCCTTCCCAATTCCATCCTAGTCTCCCCCCAGTACAAACCAGTACCCCTAGTAAGGTGTCCATGGCCTCCTGGTACTGCCTCAGCTTCTCCTTCTGCTGCCAGTGTGGGGCAGAGTCCAGGGGGTGGAGCTTGAGCTGTCCATGCTGGGATGGGAACTGGGATGAACTGGGATAAACTGGGAGGGCCTGGGAGGGACTGGGATAGACTGAGAGGAAACTGGGAGGGACTGGGAGGTTATTGGGTGGGTCACTGGGCTATACTGGGAGGCATTGGGGGGTTAGTGGGAGTTACTGGGATGAACTGGGAAGTCCCTGGGGGGCTACTGGACCATACTGGAAGGGAAGGGACTAGGAAGTTACTGGGTAGTTACTGGTGGGCACTGTGGGTCACTGGGAGGAGACTGGGACTAAATGGGAGGGACTGGGATGTGACTGGGTGGGACTGGTGACAACTGGGATACACTGGGAAGGGGTTTGTGGGCACTGGATGGGACTGGGATGTACTGGGAGGAACTGGGAAGTTACTGGTGGACACTGGGGGGTACTGGGAGCCACTGGGAGGAGACTGGGAGTAACTGGAAGGGGACTGGAGGGACTAGGAGGAGTAACTGGGAGCACTGGGACAAACTGGGAGGGGTCTGGTTGACACCTGGAAGGACTGGGAGGAGATTGGGGAGGTCTGGGAGGCACTTGGAGATAATGGAAGGGACTGGGAGAAACTGGGAGGGTACTGGGAGGGAACCGAGAGGGACTGGGAAGCACTGGGGAGAACTGGGAAGGGATTGGTGGAGACTGGAATGGACTGGGAGCACTGGGATGGACTGGGATATACTGGGAGGTTACTGGGAAGGGAACAGTGATAAACCGGAAAGGTACTCGGGGGCATTGGGAGGCACTGGTGGCAACTAGGATGGTCTGGGAAGGGGTTTGTGGACGCTGAAAGGGACTGGGAGGGACTGGAATATACTGGGAGGTACTGGAATGAGATTGGATGGACTGAGATAAACTGGAAGGGACGGGGGAGGATACTGGGAGCAGTGGGATGTGAATGGGAACGAGTGGGAATTGGTTTGTGTGGACTGGAAAGTACTGGGACATAATGGGAAGTTACTGAGCAGTAACTGGCGGGCACTGGGAGGACACTACGAGTAACTAGAAGGGCACTGGGAGGACACTACGAGTAACTAGAAGGGCACTGAGAGGCACTGGGAAGCACTGGGAGAGAACTGTGAGGAGATTCGTGGAGATTAAGCCCGGGCGGTTCCATTCCCGCGGGAACGAGAGGAGGAGCTGTTGCCTCACCATTTCCTCTTCTCGGCGCGGGGGGTTCGGGACCTGCGGGCAACACCGCGACTCAGGGGGATCCCGGCGGATCCCAGAGGATCCTGGGGCCTTTCCGGTGATCCTGATCCCGGTGACACCCCACCCCACGCGCCCCGACCCCGGGCCCCACCGGTGGCTGCTGAGGACGGCGCGGGGGCTGCCGGGAATGACGGCGCCGCAGAGCATGCTGGGATACATCGGGAGCCGCCGCCAGCGCTTTCAATCATCCACAGCGGGCCTCAGTGTTCGCGGGGAGTAGGGCAGGACGATGGAGGTGATGAGGGGGAAAACGAGGTATGTGTGTGCGTGTGTGCGTGCGTGCGTGCGTGCGTGAGTGTAAAATTAATCGACGATGCCAGAGGTTTATGTCCAAAAAGGGAGACAGGGGAGTCCTGTAACTTTATTCGAATAAAGGGAGAGGCCATGGGGCATTTCCTATGGGGTCTCTCAAATGTTGGAGGATGCAGCCTCCCTTTTATCTTAAGGTCCCTGCTGCATTACTCTCTTCCTTTTCCCCATGGCTGAGGAAATCGGAAGGTACAGATTTCCAGAATCGCCTGCACTATGCCCCCCCAAATATGCACACCCTCCCTTTTGTTATGTAAAGGAAAGAAAACCTATTCATTATCTGAGTAAGTTTTTGTTCTATTGCTCTAGGTTCAGGAATTTTAAATAGCCTTGGCTGAGCAACAGTCTGTGTTTATCTGTAACATTATCTAGAGCTAATAGCTTCTTCGGTTACTTCCTGTAAAATTAGTTCCCCATCTGAATCTGTTGCTTCCAAAATGCCATATTTTGGAATTATTTGCTCCAAAAATACTTTAATAACTAATCCAGTGATTGCTGAAGCACTTGGAAATGCTCCTGGCCACTCTGTTAGCTGACATGCTATTACCAGAAGATATTTCAGCCTTCCCACTCAGGGCATTCTGGTAAAATCCACTTGACATCTTTGGAAGGGACATACAGCCCATGGCCTCCCTCCTCTGGCAAGTTTCTTTGTAACTTGGTGTCTTGGGAGTGATTTTTTATCTCATATAATTTTTAGAATTCTTTGTTTTGTTTTGTGTCTGGGTTGGTCACTGCTCCAGGCATATTGTAGTGAGTGGGAGCCAGGCCAGGGTTTCTGGAGAGCACTGGGGACAGGGTGCTGGCAGCCCCTTTCCCTCTAGGCCGGCTGTAGGAGTGGCCACACCACTGGTGTCTCTGACCAGGGATTCTGCTGCCTCTGTGGCTTCTGCTTGTTTCTCTTTGTTTCTTTCCCTTCAGCACTGTAACGGGCTTGCTGGCTTACTTCTCTGGTTCTCTGCTGCTTGGGAACCAGAACCCTGGTGCATGCCATGCCAGGAGCAGGAACACCCCATTCCCCACCAGGGCCTGCCTCCTCTGCACAGCCCAGACCCCAGGACTAGCCATCACCAGTGTGAAATTGCAGGGAGCAACTCCCTGCCCAGCCCTGCTGTCTTCAGAGCTTCTTGACAGACACCCGGACACCCCACAGCTTCAGGCATGGCTCCCGAATTTCTGCTGCCTCTTGCTTGCTGCCCTGGGTGAGCCTGCCCTGCCGTTCCAGCTTGTTGCTCCTGAGGTTCCACCTACAGCTCCTTTCGCTATCCAGAAGGAGCACCTGGACCGGGGGTTTGTAAAGGAAACTTCTTTTCCATCCCTTGAGTTCACAATTACAATTATTCCAAGGAAAGGGGGTCATAGTCTCCATACCAAGGGAGGTTCCCGCCTTCCTTAGCTGATACCTGTCATTCAAACCTTGATGTTAGCACAAATCAAGCAATCTTCAGCAGCTCTTTTTGCCATACTAAAAAGACGTAAGGCAGGACATTTGAGGAAGGCTTCTGCCAATCCTCAAAACTCCAAGGACTCCCTTTGTAGAGTTGTTTTAATATTTGTAAGGCCAAAGCTTTTGGTATCCATTGTTTGCCATCCCCTGGCAGCCTGGGGGAGTGGGGGAGCATAGAGATGAGCGGGGTCCAGGAGATGAAAGAAAGGCGTGCCAGGAGAGAGGTGAGCCCCGAGTGCCTGGAGTGGGGGGAGCCTGGGACCCCTGGGAGCTGAAGCATAATCAAGGGAGAAGGGACTTGTGGGACCCCCGAAACCCCCTAGGCATCCCAAAGCAGGACCCCAGAGTGGAGGGATCCTCAGGACCCACAGGATCCCCCAGCAGCCCTGAAAAGGAGGATCCCACAACCTCAGAGTGAGGAGATTAGAAAGGGAGAGGCTTTTCTGGGACTCACTCTTGATTATTGGAGGTTTTATGGACACCAGACACCCGGTGATTTCTAGAGATGGACTTGGACAGCAGGAACCCCCAACCCAAGGCACTCACACCTTGTTTATCCCCAAACTCAGGATTTCCCATTCCCAAACCTTGGCCAGATAGAGAAGGAGGCTGTGAGGAAGAGGAATATGTCCCAGGACACCCAGGCAGGTAAGGAGGAAGTCACTTTCCCCCTCTCTCTTGCTCCATCTCCCAGCCCAGCATTGCTGCCAGCTGCAGGACAACCCTGCTGCCAATGCCGTCCTGCTGGGGACCGACTGGAGGAGATCTCTATTCCTCTTTTGTCTAGCACAGAGGCAAATCCCATCCTCTCCTTGTCCTTCCTCCCCTAGGCAAGGAGCTGAGGATGGAGACTAGGGAGGACAAATCCCTGCATCAGAACCTTGTGGAAGAGGCCATTTTGAGCAGCTCCACGGTGCAGGAATCCAACAGGGAGGAAAAGCTATGGAGATCCTGTAGAAGGAGGGGCTCTAAACCCAGCCCAGGGTGCTGTGAGGAGGAAAGACTCACCCTGCACCGAGAAGGCAGCTGGAGCTTCAACCAGAGCTCAGACCTGGTGGTCCTGGAGCAGCATCAAAGCAGGCAGAAGTCCTACAAGTGTGGGGAATGTGGAAAGAGCTTCAGCCACAGCTCCAACCTGATCCGCCATCAGAGGATCCACACTGGGGAGAAGCCCTATGAGTGTGGGGAATGTGGAAAGAGCTTCAGCCGGAGCAACAACCTGGTCCGTCATGAGATGATCCACTATAAGGAACGGCGCTACAAAGGTTCTGAATGTGAGAAGAGCTTTAAAAAGATATCCAAAGGTATCCAGCACAAGCAAAACTGCACTGAGGAACAGCCTTATGAATGTGGAGAATGTGAGAAGAACTTCAGCCGGAGATCCAACCTGATTCAGCACCAGAGGGTCCACACCAGGGAATTGCTCTACAGGTGTGGGGAATGTGGGAAGAACTTCAGTCGGAAATCCAACCTGATCCGCCACAAGAGGATCCATACTGGGGAGAGGCCCCACAAGTGTTCCAAGTGCGGGAAGAGCTTCAGCCAGCACTCCCACCTGAATGTCCACCAGTGTACTGACACCAGGGAACAGCCCAACACGTGTGAGGAACGTGAGAAGGGCTTCAGGAAGAATCAAAACCTCCCCAGCCGCCTGTCTGTGGACAGGCCCTACAAGTGCTTGGTATGTAAGAAGAGCTTCAAGCAGAGGTCCCACCTTACAGTCCACTGGCATATCCACACTGGGCAAAAGCCCTACGTGTGTGAGACATGTGGGAAGAGCTTCAGTGATCGCTCCAACCTGAACCATCACCAGAGGATCCACACTGGGGAGCGGCCCTACAGGTGTGAGAAATGTGACAAGAGCTTCTCCAGGAGGTCTCACTTGACTCAGCACCAACAGAGGCATCAGAAAGGGAAGCCTCACAAGTTCCCCGACTGTGGAAAGCTGTCTCGGTTTGAAAGACAGGTATCTGCTAAGGAGGGGAAATGTGGAATTCAAATCCCCTCCGTCCAAATTATGATATTTTAGGAAATTAAAGGGGCTTTCAGACAGAGTTACGAGGATAGGGATAACAGTTCTTTACTAGTAGTTGTAACAGTGCAAACAAACAATAACAATTATAGCTATAATACAACACAGAACCAAGCAAGACCTCGAGGGCTTTGTTCTCACAAAACTTGAGGCAGTCTGATCTCGCTGAGAGCACCAGGCTGGAATGGTGGAACAATCCCGGGCTGGTGGGTGAGAGCAGGAAGCCCCGCGGTGGTGGCTGGAGCGGCAGGGATGTCCCAGC
>VZUI01089890.1:0-46500 GCA_013401135.1 Cettia cetti
TGGAACCACGCTTCAGCCGGTGCTGGTCAGGCTGCCTGTCCTCACGACCAATAAACCACGTGTCTTAAAGAGCATCCCTGTCTCTGGGAATCTCACGCCGGGCCCGATCCCTTCTCCTATATCTGGCGCCCAACGTGGACAACGCCGACGCACCCTCCTTCTCCTATACACCACAGTCCTAGGTTTGATCCCCATATGGGCCGTTCACTTAAGGGTTGGACTTGATGACCCATGTGGGTCCCTTCCCAACTCAGAATGTTTTGGTTCTGTATTGTTAAGCCATCTTAAAAAGCCTAAACAGTTCTGGATCTTTCCTTAATGGAATGGTAAAAATATTTTAATTTTTAATTATCAGAATTATATTTTCAATTTATCTTTTTTTTACATTGCAGGAAGACTTTGTGCCCCCTCTAATGGTATCCTCTGGGAAATGTAATTTTACTTGCCCCTCCTTTCTTTCCCCACCGTGCTTATCAAAGCAAAAATTGTTGAAAAATTTTTGTGGCTCACTGGTCTCATTGGAGACAAGAATTGTTTTGTGTAATGGCACTATTTTTCATTTGTTTTAGTTTATGTTCCTGTGAAACAATAGGGTTTTTTTTTTATTTATTTAAAATTTCATAGAGCCTCCATAACTGCAAAGCATTATTTTGAAATACACTCTTTTGACACTTGGGCTGGTTACCAGTAATGTCAATGGTGTTTCAGATAAGACTTGAAGATTTTCACTGGTCATTGAACACTGATGAGAGAACAATAACCTCTGGTTATTTCATTCAGAGTAAAGTTTGAGTTTGCAAAGTTTCTTAAACTTCTCAGTGTTATACTGATGTATGCAGTGAACTGCCATCTTCTGTGTGTGTTCTTGCGCTTTTGTGCTTTTAAAATTGCAGTAGGTAGCTAACAAATTTGACACCTAAAAGCAGAAGTTTTGAAGTGTTGATAGTATAAGATTATTGGTGTTAGTCAATAAGTAGCAGTGTACCAGAATTATCTAGAAAAATTATTTAAGATGGATAAACTAGGATGTGTCTAAATAAGCATTATAGCTTGAAGTATCTCTTGATTAATCCCTGCTTATGTGGCTCATACTGTTGAGTGCTCCTGGAGCAGGTGAGCTAGATTGCTTGTGGATAATACAGAAGTTGTGAGCAGGAGTGCAACTAATGTGTTCTGGGAGCCAAAGGGGATGGGGTCTGCAGGAAGAGAGTATGTTCTAGCCTGACATAAGCCTTTAAAATGTATATGGTGTCAAGCACTCTGTTCTACTCTACAGATCCAGTCCTGCTTGGATATGATAGTTGATAATGTATACATACTACTTACTATAAGAAATTAAAAATGTATTGTAGCCACATAATTTTTAATTTCAATAATGCCAGTAATATACATCTTTTATATTCTAAGCAAATACAAACTTTTACTGACATTTCAGTTAGTCTTGGAGAAAACTATTGGTTTCTTACTGCTAATGCTTCAAACAGAATAAAATAAATTTTCTGTTTCTGTCTAGTTGGGAAGGTAGCTGAAGTTGTATACTTACACTACTAATTTTTTCCCCCAGAATATCTGAAAGTAAGGTCACATGATCCTGAGGAGGCCATACGGCATGATGTTATAGTATCCATAGTTACTGCTGCTAAAAAGGATCTTTTGCTCGTCAATGATCACCTGCTTAATTTCGTCAGAGAAAGGACACTGGACAAGCGGGTAAGACATAATTAGCATTGGTAATGGCTGTGTTTTATACTTCCAAAGTGTAATATTCACCTTTTTTAAAAATCAACACTTCTGTCAAATGCTATACTGACTAGAAAATTACAAATGCAAACAATATAAAGCAAAAAATCTTGATGCAATCTATTTAGTTTGATATCTTCTTCCCATGACTAGAGTGCTACATTTTTCATTGTGCTGTATTTTGTTTAAGAGGATATGATTTAAATAATTATATTGGCTACAACACAAGAACATTGTTCCAGTTGTCTGGTCTAGTAAAACCTTTAAGTCAAAGAAAACTGTTGTAAAACATTCTAGCATTCTTCTTAAGAAATTTTTCAAGCAGGTTTCAGAATGTATTATATGTATTGTACATTACCTGCTTTTAACTAGATCATTGAAAGACTGCAAATCAGTGTAGTAGCTTTCAAATTTGAATAGTCTTGAATTTTAGTTTAGATATATTTCATTATTTGGTAAAATTTGAGGTTTCTACTTAAAGTATAGTAAACATGTTTGCTGATGGCAAATTTCAAAAATTATCACCTAATTGTTTTTTTTCATTTGGTAACATGCTTTTTCTTGTTGCCATAACAGAAATGCAGATATTGAGTATAGAGTGTGAGAAAGGGTGTTGGCTTAAATCTTTAATAATTCTAAATTCAAGAAGCATGCTAATATGGTAGTTACTGGTGTTGAAAGGTTTGGCATAATAGATATGATGCAACATACGTCCTAATGAGAAACTGTTGCACTTAGAACTCAGTTTAACTTTTTTGCTAATTTAATTGCATTATTTTGGTGTAGAATAGGAAATGCCTAACAGAAAATTCTGCAGTTATTTCAGTTTTGAGTTTTGAACTGCTAAACTGACTTCTGTTTCTTTTTGTCAAGTGGAGAGTGAGGAAGGAAGCTATGATGGGACTTGCACAGATATACAAGAAATACTCATTGCAATCAGAAGCAGGAAAAGAAGCTGCAAAACAGATATCATGGATCAAAGATAAACTTCTGCATATATATTATCAAAACAGTATTGATGACCGGTAAGTTAGTTGTAAAAGCTGGGTGATTCAGTGACTCAGTGTTATAACTTCTTAAAAAGATTTGCTACTCCTTCATGTTACACTGCTGAAGAGAAGGAGGAATTTTGATGATCCTGTATGTTTTGATTCAGTGCATCATCTTATATAGCTGCAGCCAAATGCTGTCCCTTGTTTTTTTCTACTTGATTTTTTTGATTTCTTATTTTAAGGCCAAAAGTGGTTCTAAAGGGTGTGAGAGGATGGAGTATTTCAGGCGTCTTAGGTGTACTTTGCCACTGCTTCTGTAAAGGGGATTTTTGTTTAAATTTCAGTAACTTGTTAATTTATATGTTAAAATTTAGTAAGTAAACTTGCTTCATTAATGTTGATTTAGATTTGCATGTTGTTCCTGTATGTTTTAAAGACAGCACATGACAATGGGCGAGCCATATCACCCTGCAGAAAGTTAGGTTTCTGTAGCATAGAAGCTGTGAATTAGTGCCCTGTCCTGGGCTTGTGGTGAAAGCACTGCCTCGGTCATTCCAGCTGTAGCCTTGTATATGGTTGTTGGTATCGAAAAAGAGATGGTTGCACATGGGTAACAAGTTTGGGAGCAAGTCTGCCTTGACTAATCAAGGTCATGGTGTTGGCTTTGGAAGTGACCCTTCACAGTGTGTGCAGATAAAAATGGCATTGGAAACCCATACCAGTCGTTTCAAAAATTCAAACCCTCAAAAAGTTATCTTCAAAACAAGTACTTATTTCGTGGTACCTTGGAAATGAACTATCTGGATCCTTACATCCAGTCTAAACCACTGACATTTTTCTTAAGCTTTTTAAACTAGCTGGATTTGGGGTTTAATCACCTGCTCCAACTGTGCATAAGGAATTTTGTTTTCTTTTCCAGCATAAGCATACATGATTGATTTTACCTTTTTGCTCCGTTCTGTTAATATTAATCTCAGTACTGGACCTCAGTCTTGGACTTCTTGGTATTTAGGAATAGCTTGTGGACATGGTTTCCCTTTTTTTTTAATCTTCTCAGTCTTTTCTAGGTAACTGTCAGGCCCAAACCTCTCTCTCCTCCTTTTTCCAAATAAGGAGCTTCATGTTATACAGAAGCTTTTAATAATTCCCTTGGGAATATACCTGCATTTATATTGCAGAAGCAAAAGTTGTGGGATAAACTGAGCCTGTGGGGAAGGGGCAGAAAAGGGTGGAAGGAAGTCAGCTCCTTCTAATTAGTATCTGAATTCTCCTTCTGGGCTTCATGATATTGTGTGATATAATCAACATATTTCTTTTTTTATAAGCATTTATTTATAAGTAGTAGCAGTCTTATTTTAGGCCGATTAATTTGGGGCAGTTAATGAATTTATCCCAATACTGACTCATAATGAAATTAAATGATAATGTCTTATGGGGTTGATAAGTAATGTATTTCTCAAATTGTTTGGTTTCTTCTAGATTAATACATCTGATTTTGATAATGTCATCTGTTAAATCTCATATTGCCAGCATTAACATCGAGTTTTCTGTAATGATAAATTTATGTTTAATTTATGCTGAATTATGTCAAATAACTTGACCCTTTTGGTTTTTGAATATCCCTGTTTCTTTTTTATGCAACAACTGATGTCTAGATAGGGCTGAGAATTTTTGAATTGATGTTTCAACAATTCCAGGCCGTGTTCTTCCTGCACAGTTCAAGTGCCTTAATCCTGTCTTTCAGGTTACTTGTTGAACGCATTTTCGCTCAGTACATGGTTCCTCATAACTTGGAAACAAACGAACGAATGAAGTGTTTGTATTACCTTTATGCAACACTGGATTCAAATGCTGTGAAGTACGTGCTGCTTTTTACTACATGTAAAATAATTGTTAATACAAATATTATTGTAAAGTAGTTCTGAATTGTTACGAGTAGCATAAATCAGTGGACAGAAATAGTTTATAAACTATTAGGAAACAGAATGTAGAAATAGCATCTATTTTTTGAGAGAGATTTTGAAAAAACCCTAAACTTACAGGGTGTTTTCTAACAAGATGCAGTACATTTCAACCCTAAACAGCTAAAAATGTAGTGTCAAACATCTGGAAAGAAGCTTGAGTGCATGTCAGTCCTTTTATGTGTGCAAAGAGATAAAATAGATATGGTAGATCAGCCTGACAACTAATCTTACCTGACAACTTCTTAATTAATAAACTACTTGTTGCAGCAGCCAAGGTGACTTAAGAATGAGAAGAACTTACTTGTTTGCCTTTCTTCCTTCATTTTTATTACAAAATATGCCTTCTCCGGCTTAAAACAGGTACTCACAAGTGAATTTGACTAAGAACAGTTGTACTGCTGTAATGTTCACAGTTGAATTAATTTTAGCTAGTTTTACTTTGTTTTTTATGTAATAGTACTCAGTCACTTGAAAATCAAATAGAGGAGTATTTTTTCCTTTGAAAGAGACTAGAAAAGGCTTTGTATATGAATGAATGGCTTAAAAGATCCCAAAGCCTTCCAATACTACAAAAATTGATATTTGAATCCCCTGATTTTTTTGTACTGCCTGTCCAAAGATACGACAACTATAACAAACTAAAATTATTAATCCTATATTGAAAATAAAAAGTTCCTGTTCTAGTAATTTTCAGTGTAGGCTAAATGAAAATGCAGAATGGATTCTTTTAAGTTACTTGTTATTTCAGGCAGCAAGTAACTTCTGAATTCTACAGTTCTTGTATGCAGCAGTACTCATTTTAAAGACACAATTTTTTCAGTTATTTATATATATTTATTTTTAATGATTATTTTTAGTTTTGGATTCTGTAAGTTTCATAAATGCAGCTGCAACCTCTATTTACATGGCTAACTATTACTGGAAAGTTGCTAATTTTCTATTCTGAGTATCCTTCATGCATCTCTTATAAGCCTGTTCATGTCCACTTTTCACAATTTAGTCATCTAGTAGCTGCTTCCTATCTGCAAGAAAAACATTTGTTTTGGTGATAAAAATCTGCTTTAACCTACTTGGTATGTTTTTAGAAGAGTCATTTCAGGCTTGTACAAGTGAGTTCTTAATGGACCAGAGATTGGTTACTTCCTCCTTCTTTGAAAGGCAGTGTACTTGAGCATCTGAAATAAAACTTGTTTCAAAATTTCACTTTGTTTCAGTCTAATATGACCAAGCACATTTTCCATATTATCTTACTAGGAAATATTTAGCCTATGCTCACATAGCAGTGCAAGTTCAGGTGATAAGTACATTTCTGAGTCTGAAATTGAGAAGACCATAAAGACTCATTTTGGACAGTTGTGTTATTCCTTGAATAGATAATTTTGACAATTCTTTTAATTTTTTTCTATTTTTAGAGCATTGAATGAAATGTGGAAATGTCAAAATCTGCTACGACACCAAGTAAAGGATTTAGTTGATCTAATAAAACAACCCAAAGTGAGTTCAATTTATCTTTGTTCCTCAGTGAATATGCAGTTTTAGTTAATGTACTGCTTTTTAATTCCCTTTGTTTGGCTATCTCAAGCTTATTTGTAATAGCAGATTGAAAATATTGTGAAAGTTAACTGATATTCCATTAGACTACATTTGCTGAAGGAAATGTGTATACATTGTGTTTGTAAAATTGAAGAGGAAAAGGATACTATAGAAATTTCTAAAATGTTTTGCCAGTCATTTAATACTAAAATATTTTCTCTCAGTGTTTGAGTAGCATCTTGCCAGGACTATTCTGGCTCTTGAAACAGGGAGAAAGCAGCATATTATTTTTCACTGCCAAATCAAGTAATTAAGAAAAAGTACCTACATAAACCTTCTTAAATTATCTTACATATGATTAGCAACTTTGAAGAAGTTGGAGTATTTTTGTTCCAACAGGACGCTTGTCCCAACAGGTTACTTGTTTCTCTTCCCTCTCAGAAATTTCTTTAATAATGTATTTGAGATACCAGACTACAATTTAATCTTCTTGTTTACAGATTTTCTCAGAAGGGAAAAATGAAAATTTATTGAGCATTTAAGATACTCTCATAATGTGAATTTCAGTTTGTTTTAGTTACATCTATGTTCATACTCACGTTTGGGGTAGAGAAATTATAAAACTAAAATCTTGATGTGGTTTGGAATATAATTAAAACTTGGCTTTAATGCTAGAAGTTTGATCTGAGGCTTTTTTAACAGAAATAATATGGAGTAGAAAATGTTGCCATGCTCAAATTTCTATGTCGCTGTGTGTGTTTTTTATTTTCAGTATGTGTATATAGTTGTACTGAGGTAAATTTAATGATTATCCATTTGTTAGAATTACCTGAACCAGGAAGAGTGGGTAGCTGTGTGGTTGGATTATCTAATGTATCTGCTTAGAAGTGCTAGTGTCTTGCCAATAGGGAGAGACTGCAGTGAAATTAAAAATTTTGACTTAGAGCGTTAAAAACATGCTGTAATGTATTAAATTCTTAATGCAGTAAATGCTAGCACAACAATACTTCATTGTATTTTGGTGACTGTATTGAAATGCTTTTCATGTACTGTTTAATGTTCTTTGGTGTAGGTTAAACACATTTATGCATTTAATACATGAGTTAGTTCCTTGATATTTTCTGCTTTTCAGTTGAAAGGGAAATTTCAGCTTGTCCTTTTGTGTTCAGGGAATTGTGAAAGTTCTTTCTCAGTTGTAAAATATCAAGTATTATATGGAATTTACCAGGAAGGTTTTGATGCCAGCATAAGCATTGCATTGAAGACAGTGCATGTTTTTGACATGTTTGCATTTATCCATCTGGATTTTATCCTATTTTTGCTCTTAAATGCTGATTCTCTACACTTGGATATTCTCTTGAATAACAAGACTACATGGGAGGATTTAGATGGCTTGTGATAGAGCAGGGAAGAGAGATGTCTGAGGGGGAACTGAACGCTGTTTTTCAAAGTGTTCATTTGTTTGCTTTTGTTTCTCAATACCAGAATAAATAAGTAAAACTTTGTGTAAATTGACATAATAAATGAAGTAAAAATTCCCAACTCAAAACTATTTTGCTGCCTGCAATGGCACCTCAGACTATCACATGCAGTCCAAGTAATAATCTTGAGACAAATATCCATTAGCAATTCAGAGCTATGTAAACATTTCTTTCATTAAGGAAACAAAACTGAGCTTAAATAGTAACCTTTTAGAAGATGACTGTGTGCTTTTTCACATCTAATTTCTTCATTTAATCATTATAGCTTAGTTGTTGATTTGTTCTCCTGTAGTTGTTGTCCCTGTGCCAAGTGTAGGCATTGTGAGAGCTCTCAGAGATAAAGAGGAATAGGACAAGCAATAGTGTGCAGATGTTACCACAAAGAAACTTTGATTAGGTAGTAAGAAAAAAAAAAAAGGCAGGGTGTTCAAATAAAGGACCAGATAGCCCAGAGATGCTGCAAAATCTCCATCCTTATAAATATTTAAAATGCAACTAGAAGTTTGCCTGAAGCAAAACCTGATCCTTCTTTGAGTAGGCAGTTCAACTGCGTGACCTAAAGTTGTCACTGCCAACCAACATTATTCTGTAACTATAAATCTTTGAGCTTCCCAGTCTACCTTTCTGCTGTTTACTGAAACTCTGTAGGCATCCTCCTTTTTTCCTCTTCAAGGTCTCCTCAGACAAAGCACTACTGAGGAGGCTGAAAATGTGTTAAGGAACTTTTTATTGCAGTTGGTTGTAATTTCTCCTGACTTAAGACAAGAAGGTACATCAAATTTGCCTTTAAGACAAGTTACTCTTCTGAAGATTGAAAGCATAAATCCCAGCTCTTCTTGTTTTCTCCTTCAGCAGTGGTGTACAGTGAAATAAAATACTTAACCTTCCCTGTTCATATGTAGAGAAGTGAGTGAATGCTGTTTTGTGTCTGGTGGAGTTTGATCTTCATTTGCTGCAGATGAGTGCAAGATTATGTAGATCAAGTGCCACAGTAGATTTTCTAAAAAGAAATATTTCTTAAACTTCTTTAATCTGTCATAGTTCAATAGAGTTATACTACTGTGAGTGAATACTTTTGCCTTACATTATTTGATGTTTGGCTGAATTGTTAGTAGTGTGCTCAGTCTTTTTTGGTGGGATTTTACCTGGTACTTGAAGACTTAGCTAGTATTAGGAGACCAGAACAGTCAGGATGAAAGAAACTCCACAGTACAGATTTTGTTTTTCTCCTGAGTCACAAGGGGTTCAAATATGGGAAATCTGTATCTGCTGACAGCATTACTTGAATCCTGTAAATGCTATCTGATTTCTGTCTTTTATCATTTTTTTGTCCATCTGTGTGTTCAGCTGTAACAGCTAAGAGCCCTGAAAATTATGGCATTCTTCTGAGACTACACACTGCAGAAATAGCCCATTTGTGCTATTCATGAATTGTATGGTAGATTGAAAAATAATAAAAGTATTTTGTGTAATCGATGCTGTAGGGATGATCTACTTTTTACTTCCTGTGTCTACACTGAATTTGCAGTGATGGTTTTTGATTTCTGACACACTGACGTGTTAGCAGAATGGATGCTGACTTCTTGTTAATGCAGTCTGGAATCGTCCTCACTCAATATTCAAATGGAAATAAATAATGTAAAATTTTTTACTTAATCCATTTTTCTTTTGTAACTTGCAGACAGATGCCAGCAGTAAAGCTATATTCTCAAAAGTGATGGTTATAACAAGTAAGTCAGTAAAAGTATTTACAGAGTCTAAAAATTATAGTAGAATTATATTGCTTTCTTGCTTTAAAAATCATGTGGTGTAAGTTTATTAAAGCATGTTTTGCAGCAGATAAAATTTAAAGCAAATCATGATAAATGTGATGCAGCAAGATGCTTTTAAGAGTGAAGGCAACTCTAAGGAGAATTACTGTCTTACTGTTAGAAGTTATCAGTCATGAAGCCTATCACATGGTGTATTGGCTGCATTGTAGACTAATACATGATCTAGAATGTTAATGTCTATTTTAGCTGTTATTATAGACTGTATATTCATAGATGTTAACTAAACTACTGAGCTATGTACTAACTTACCTGTCTTCTGAGATTTTAGTATTGTAAATGTCATTGGAATGCAAAAGAGTTTGGATTTCAGTAGCAAGGAAAACACTTTGAAAACTGAAGAGGTTCTGTGTAAACTAAACTATTGACAAAGAAATACCCACCAACACCAAAGCAACACTTTTTGTTCCCTGGCCCCACCATATCAATAGCATTAAAACTAGTATGAAGAAAAACTTGCTTTACAATTCTGAAAACTTGTTTTCAAATCCACCTTTTTAAAAATGCCATCTATTCTGGCAAAAAAATATACTACATAAGACTATGCACATTTTTGTAAAAAATGAGGAAGAAAAAATGAACCTTGCTGCTTCGTTGGCCACGATCCCAATCTTTTTTTCATCAGTTTGTATTTTTTCTCATACTTTTAGTTCTGGGTTGTATTAAAAAAAAATAAAAATCAATACAGTGAAACAAATTCGTAATAGAAGTTGTTTTAAACAAACCATCCTGTAGTGCTGTGTCACATTCTCTACCAGCTTTGCTTAACACTGGCTGGGCCAGGAATATGAAGCATCTTAAGTAGTAGACTAATCCTTTGCCAATAAATTGGCTTGCTATAATATAAAATGTAAATATAAAATGAGGATATAGTTTAAGAAATGCATTTTAAGTGCTTTTTTTGTTTCTGAATGTTGTAAACTTTTGTAAAGCTTATGTTTACTTAAGGAGTAATTCAGGAAAAATATTTTTTGATGTTCTTCGTACTTGTTACGTTAGGTGATCTCTACACAGAGTATGTTTTGTTGTGGAGTTTAGATTTACAGTCTGTTAGTAGTATTATTAGCAAGAACAACTGGACTTGCTGAAAAATGAGTGTGAAGGGTGAGGAAAGCAAATAGCCACAGGAAATCTGTAGAAATTTGTGTCCTCATAGATATGTCTGCACAATTTGAGGTGTTTTATGGTTTGGGTGTTTTGTGGGGGTTTGTTTGTTTGGGTTGGGTTAGGTTTTGTGTGGTTTGTATGATATTCCAAACTTGTGCAATTTACAATACATTAATGGTGATTTATTTTGGTTATTTAAAGGAAACCTTCCTGATCCAGGGAAAGCTCAAGATTTCATGAAAAAGTTCACACAAGTTCTAGAAGATGATGAAAAAATAAGAAGTCAGTTAGAAATGCTTGTTAGCCCAACATGTTCTTGCAAACAGGCTGAAGGATGTGTGGTAAGAATTCCTCTTAAAGTGTGAATATTTTTGGAACAGAATTGATTGGAAATTTAACTACAACTTATATTTCAGAGGGAAATAACAAAGAAGCTGGGCAATCCAAAGCAACCAACAAATCCTTTCCTGGAAATGATAAAGTTTCTTCTTGAGAGAATTGCACCTGTGCACATTGATACTGAATCCATCAGGTATTTTTGTGTGTATTGTCAGCCATAGATCACAGGGTTTGAAATTGGGGTTTTTTACTTTGCCTTTAAGCACAAGCAGTAATAGGCTTGGGTGGGTGTGGCTTAAGGCTTGGTGACCTGCAATGTTTTCATCTGTTTCACCTTGTATAGGGATTTTTGTGTCCTTGTCCAGAATGTAGTCACAGAAACAATTGCATTGTCATTCATCATAGTTGGGATGACCTGTCAGTAAAAGTGGAAATATTGCTGATGGGCAGAGATGTGACCAGCTGACTTATTTTAAAACAAATTTCTGTCCAGACTATTCAGCTGAAACTTTCCACCCAGAATATTAGCTCATAGTGACATAAACAGTGGTATAACTGAGGAAGTAAAGACTATGATGATAGGGCAACAAGACTTCAAGGAAGAGTGAGCCAATGAAGTTATGAGGGGGAGGGGAAGTAATTGCTGAAATGATTATTTAACTAACAGCAGTATTTGAAATAAGCCTTACTGTCAAGAAGAAATATGCAGGAGATAGGTCTTGTAAATTTGTCATTAGCTCCTCACAGAACTGTTAAACATTGTTTGTTTTGGTTTTTTTTAAACTTGGTTAGAGACAAAGTATTGTAAACAGTTATTTTCCATCAATTATGAAGAATCTATAGCGGGTTGTAACCTCAGCATAATTCTTATTGGGTTTGTTGCTTGTAATGCTTGAGTTGTTTTCTTATTTTGGTCATCCTTCCAGAGCAATCTGTATATAGTTCTTAATTAATGATGGATAAATATTTTTGAATGTAAGGCTTCATAAGCTTTGATTTGGGTAGGAGATGAGGGCAACCAGATTATGTATGTAGTTGACATATTTGTTTTATAATAAACTTATGTTTTAAATAAGTTGCTTTAATTAGATTGTTTTCACAAGTTTAAGATATAGTCATACATAGTGGAATTGCAGTAACTGCAAGGCCATGTTTTGTTTTCCTCTTCAGTGCCCTTATCAAGCAAGTGAACAAGTCTATAGATGGAACAGCTGATGATGAAGATGAGGGTGTACCTACTGACCAGGCAATCAGAGCAGGTCTTGAATTGCTGAAGGCAAGTATAGTCCTGGTGATCAGTGAGCATGGGAAACTGCAAACAACTTTGTTAAAATAATTTTTTAATCAGCACTTACTAATTTTAGTCAAAAGCATGTGGTGCCTACCTGGAAGAATCTGGTTTGGTTTTTTGTGCTTTATGCTCGTCTTACATGGCACATAAGTAAGGTTATTTTAAAAAATTATTTAGAAGCTTTTCTGGAAGCCAAAAGTAGTTGCATGTGAGAACAGCAGCCGGCAGAGTTTTGATTATTAGAGCATGAATTCAGCAATTTGTAAATATATACTGTGCTATTGTACACTGTGGTTCCTCCTGAATTTGAGTCTTACCTTTTTCTATGAGTAATCTTGAGGCTGAGCTAACATAGCAAAGACTGTCAAGTAGTCCAGAGGCCTAAAAATCTCAAGGACTCCCATACTGAAGTTTTCAGAGTATTTTAGATTAACTAAGGACTGAGTAGATTCACCTGAAAGGGTGTGGCTCTTTATCCAGATGTGCACATTTAGATAAAAGTGCAGATACCTAGTAGCACAAGAATGCCTCTGAGTAAGAAAGAATGAGTCATGTTGTGAAGAACAATATAATTGAATGAAGGCTTCCAAGCCAGTATTTACATGTTTGTGTGAACTGGCATGACACATTTAAGGAAGAAGAGGAGGACTGCCCTACACAAAGAGGTCTATACATCATGAGAATAATATAGAGAGCACAAATATAGGAGTCCAGAATTGAGAATGCCATGTAATGAAGCAGGAAGGAAGGTAACTTGGTTAAAAGAGAAAACTGCATATGAAGAAGTTTCTAGGTTTTGAGGATTGCTTCTCTGCCATGGGTCAGAATATTATGTGGAACAAGGCTAATAATCAACAGCCACTTAATAATGGAGAGAAGACCAAATTTCAGGAAGGATCAATTGAGGGTTTCTTTATTTAATTTTTTTTTAACATGGGAGGACTGTCATACTTGAAAACAATCAAGTCCAAGAATCTGAAGGAGAGGTACAGAATCTGCTAAGTTGGTGTGGAAAGCTTGAGGGACTAGAGACCCTATTGAGTATGTCTGTGTTGCTATTTTAGAGATAGGAATCTCACTTCAGAGAAGAATCAGTTCTTCCTCTGAGGAAACAAACGTGAAGTCTGGAGGCACACAAGCTAGATTCTTTTCAGAGGAACAAAATTGAATGGGGCTTCAGAAACACATGTTGTGTTGCCTTGGTTAAAGTGAATTTAGTCAGTCTAAAATTACTCTGAAGTAAAACTCCTGAAACATGAATACTGCTTCCTTAGCATCCGTTGTGTTTCTCTTAAGACCTGCTCCTGCTGTAACCCAGTACTTGCTAATGTAGATGGAGCCACTGCAAAGTACATGGTCAGAATAACAGGAGAAGAAACTGAGACTGGGGAAATTAATGAAATCTAATGAGGTCATGTATAAAGACAGAGAACTTTAGAAGCTACTAAAAAAAAAAAAAGAAGAGGAATGTGCATCATGGGTCAAAACCAGGGAACATTATAAATGTTCCAGTATGGCAGTGGAAAATTACTCTTGATGAAGTGTCCTAGTATAAGTGGACCTTTAAAAAATGTTAACATGGCTTTCATCATATTTTGGCAGGTACTTTCGTTTACACACCCTATCTCATTTCATTCAGCTGAAACTTTTGAATCTCTCCTCGCTTGCTTGAAAATGGATGATGAAAAAGTGGCAGAAGCTGCATTACAAATTTTCAAAAATACAGGAAGTAAAATTGAAGAAGACTTTCCTCACATACGATCGTAAGTTGTATATCTTACTCTGAGCAGTGATCTTTACTATATAGGATTTTGGAAGGTCTCACTATTCCTTTCATCTGCTGTAGCATTATCCTGCATGCTTTTGGAATAAAGTATTACTTCCAAAAAAAAGATTTTGAAAGACCAAAATGTCTTTCACTTCACTTTTTGAAGAATGGAAGTGAAATGAATACACCCAAAGTAGTGACAGCTGGTATGTCACTGATACCACTATAATTTATATTGTTGCCCTTCAGAATTACCTATTCTTTCCTAGGTTATATATATATGCAGTGTAAAAAGTTTCCTTGCAATTTAATGGTGATATGTAGGCAAAAATATTTCCAAAAGAACATTATTACCTGTGCAGATATAAATGCCTATTTTACCACATGATATTTTATCAACAAAACTGGAGGTTTTTTTGCTTGCAAGTTATGTAAATTATTTTTTTATTTTTTTAAGAAATTACCCAAACAAAAACAATTAGTGCTTTTGCAGAAGTGTTGTGTTCTTTATGTGTATATCTGTACTTCTTTGTTAGTTTGATGTTTTGGAAGATTTTCTATTTGTGAAATTACTTATCTCTTGCTCTGTTTGTCTATTTGTTTTGTTACACAACTGTTTAGTGCTTTGCTTCCAGTGTTGCATCATAAAGCTAAAAAGGGACCCCCTCGTCAAGCCAAGTATGCTATTCACTGCATCCATGCAATATTTTCCAGCAAAGAAACACAGTTTGCACAGATATTTGAGGTAACATTAAATATTTAAGTGACTTTTATTGATCTTTTATATTGCACATATAAACTAAGGGATGTAGTTGCAAGTTGTAGCAGATTTAGGAAATATGTTTTTCCCCTTTCCTTTTGTTCCTACATGATTTTGGCCTGAAGTATGGTAGTAGAGGGTGTTCTTGTACCTCATGATTCATCATGTTTCAGGTTATAGATTTTAAGAGCTGATAGAGTAAAACCAAATGTTGGGCTATGTACTAGAACCATGAACTATTTATGGAAAGAGGAATCATATGCTACTCCTTACCCCTGTTGAAAATGGTCAAAAGTATTTAAATTAAATTGCAGAAATTATGAAAACTAAATTGTGGTACAGACTCAATAAATTTTATAGCTATAACTGTAAGTGTACTTTTTAATTAGTGCCATCAGCCTCTTGAAGGCTGAATCATAGTCATAACTGGAATTACTATCTTGAGATCTAGTTCTCTCACAGGAAAATAGCTTTTAATCCATTGTTTCTTAAATGGTCGTGCTTGAGCTGTCACTTTTTGAACTATCTGGAGGTGATAAATATTTTGTCTGTCATCTTGACATTTCCTCTGACTTGAGGAAGGCTTCATGGGTTGGTGAATATATCTTTAAAATTAAATAATAGTTCTTTTAAAATTGTATTTCTGAATAGACATGGGCAGCTTGGTATAAAGCTGTCATTCCCATCCCCTCAGTAAGACACAGGTTTTATCAGTAATACCTGATTTTGTTGCCTTTTTTTCAGCCCCTGCATAAAAGTCTGGATCCAAGCAATTTTGAGCACCTCATTACACCATTGGTTACTATTGGCCATATAGCCATGCTTGCACCTGACCAATTTGCTGCTCCTTTGAAATCTTTGGTTGCTACTTTTATTGTTAAAGATTTGCTAATGAACGATAGGGTGAGTATTTTTAAAACCTTGTATTAAGAGTATGCTTTTCCTGTAGTATCATACTCAGCAAGTGCTTGGGAAAATATTTGGTTCTGCTTTTTGTATATGGTTGTCTTTTGATTTCCTCATGTAGTTCCTCCACTGAAAACCCACTGTGCAGGAAAGGAGAGTTCTAGTAATCTGGGAATCTTACAAAAGTGATGAGCTGCATAGCACAGCATTTCATCACTCGTGACTTGGCTTTGGTTACAAAGGGGAAAATTGTTATGACTTCACTCTGTTTCTTGAGTGAGTTGTGATTTTTAGGAAGTATATAACTTTGGAAATTAAAATACACTGTTTAAATGAAAGACTGAATTTTAACTTTTTGAACAATTTTTTATTGATTATAAAGTGATTATGAAGTCAAAAAATGAACTCATGCCTTGTTAGAAATTGCTTAGGGAAAGATACACTGTGTAAAACAGTAAAATGTGTGTGAGGTTCTAATCTACTGGATATGGAAAAACTTGAAGTTATTTTCAAAGCAATGGCTATTACTCTCTAAAGGAATAGTTTTTAGGTAACAACAATAACCAATCTCTTTACTAATCTTAAATTTGCTGGTACTTGAATAGTGAGGTATCTCACTTCTGTCGTGGTTACTTCTGTAAGATACAGAAGGTGTAAGGCTGACCAGGGAGTGCTGCTGTATTGTTTCCAGAAGCAAACAGGAAAAAGGAGGTTACAAGAGTCACTGAAAAGTAACAGAAGTGTAACAAATGTAACATTTGGTTTAGCTTCCAGGAAAAAAGACAACGAAACTTTGGGTCCCAGATGAAGAAGTGTCTCCTGAAACCCTTGTTAAAGTAAGTAGCATATACTGTGTTTGCCTATTATCTTTATAATACTTACTAAGGATTTTCTCTTAGAAATGTATTTTTAAATTATTATTTTATGCATAAATTTACATACACACTTCATTAAAATTTTATATAAGCTCTTTATAGGTTTAGTTTTGTTTTCTGACACTTAACTGTAATGATAGCTAAATTAGTTAAAGTAAAATTATTTTTTGCTCTCCTCTTCAACGTAGGAGTTAAATACTATAGAAATTTTGTTTAAAGTCTTTCCTTTTTCTGTTGAATTTTTATGACATTCCAAGAGACTTGCAGTGTTGTTTTGGAAGAAGGTAAACAGGCTTTGGATTTGTCAGTTGCCTCAAATTAATAAATCTGTTACATTGTTTATTTTTCTGTGTGTGCAATGTGCATTAGAGAAGAACCTGGATTTAAGAAAAAAATCACTTAAAAATGGTGAGGTGTTTGTTTTGGTACTTTACCTAAAAATGTAATCTCAAGCTTTTTCTTATTTTGGAGTAAGTGTATTACATTTTCTGTACTCTGTAAGAGATACTGTCAGTCAACTTTTCAGTGAATTAGAAATAGACTCACAATGTGGAAAGTATAATCTATACCTGTATTTGGGTTTTAATTGCCCTTCAGAACAGGGATAGATTTTTGCTTTCACTCCTTTCAGAATGAGATGCTTGTCTTTTGTAGTATGCTGTATGTTATATTAGTTGTTTAGTTTCTATTGTCTTTTAAGTAAAGTTGCTCTGGTTTTTAAAAATTCTTTGCCTTTTCTCAAAACTGTTAAACTTCCTAGCAGACCTCCTTCTCTGCTAGGTTAGCAAGTACTTTGGTTTGCATTTTGGTACAGAATTCTTTACTGGAAAGGCTTGGGTCTCTTTGGAATTAATTTGTTGCTTTTAGTTGTTTGACTACACAAAGGATATTTTTCATATTTGTGCAATCCATAGTCACACAGTACACTCCAAAAATTGTTAAAAGAATGCACCTTTGTTTTAATTTAATTAAGTGCTAGTTTTAAATAGACAGGATTTCACTTCAGTGATTATACATGTAACTTGAAGTGGTAAATATTGTTTTTCTTAATTATTTTAAATTATTTGTGAAGCTGTAATAACTCTTTAAAATTGACGTTTATAGTGATAAAAATTCTCATACATTTGGCTAATTGGAAGGGAATTAAACTGCAGAAATTCTTAAGGCAATTTGAAGTTGAAGCCAAGCTTGAAAGTTGTAAGAAGCATTTATTTGCAGGTGAAAACAGGTTATTATGAAAATTGATTTGCAAATTCAATTAGCATTTATTACTACTGAGGAGCCTGAACTTAATGTATGCTGCAGACCATGCCATTAGTTTATAAATTATTTCTCTGTGGTAGTGTACTTTTCTTCACTCTGGTTTTACAAGCCTCTTTTTCCTTTTGTAACATTATTATATATCTAATGGGGATTTTAAAACTAGCAAGTTGGAGTATGAAAGTGGGAAGCACTGCTGAAAACTAAATTTTAGTATTGTCCAGCCTAGGGGATGTAGACTGATGTAAGGTAGCCTAAGTTTTGGGTGCTAAACCTTAAATGAAAGGCTGTCTGCAGAGAAATGTTTCAGTACAGTATTAACTATGAATTGGATTAATGATTGTATGAGTTAGACTGGAATTCCTACGCCTGGCACTTGAGTTCTAAAGCAATAATCTCTCTTGGCAGTGGCCTGCAATGAGTACTGTGCACCATGCAGTGGATTGAGACTTGTGTAGTAGCAGTGCTATTTCTTGTTTCCTTCCATGTCACTGGAATGTAAGATTGCTCATACTGTTACTATAACTATGCTCCAAGTGGGCTTGGTTTCGTTTTTTGCTACTGCACAAATTTGCAGCCTTTGTGGCTCTGAAACCTCAGGCAGTAGAAACCTGAGCCAGGTGCTGTCATAATGGTGATGTAGTACTGAAATAGTGCCATCAGATCTCAGTTCTAGGACTATCATTTATGAGTTTAATTTTTAGGACTGTAGTTGATTTGCTCCAGCTTATTGGGTAACACCAGTGTTGATTTTGATATGGTTCTGTCTCATTTTTGCTTTCTTATCTTTTCATGTTGTGTATAATAATTTTTCATCTTGGAGGAGAGTTCTAGGCTTGTGGAATATGAATTGAAACAAGAGGTTCAGACTGACTATAAGGAAAAGGCTGAGAACAGTCAGACAATGCAAGAGGTTGCAGGTTGCCAAGAGAGCCTGTGCAGTCTTCATTCTTGAAGTACATTCTTTTGACACCACAGTGCATAAAACTGAGACCAATGTGGTGTGATTGCATAGATGACCTTCCTTTGAGCAGGAGGTTGAACTGGAGACCCCCTAACAGTCCTTCCAACTGCAATTATCCTTTAATAGCTACACTATTTGGTTGCAAAGAGAAAATTTAAAACATGACGGCAGTCCAAACTCATGTCATGTCATGTTTAACTAAGTCTTCAGGTAGTCAGTAGCCACTGGGGGAATTCTCATGCCCTGTACTAATTTCATGGAAATGTTTAATTCTGAATGGTTGCTGGAATGTCATCATAGTAGCATTAACAACAGCAAAAAAAAAGGGAAGCTAGTGGGGTCAGACAAAAATTCTGAAGGAGGTGGGACTAGGACTTGACTACATGGAAGGCAGACTAGAATACGTTTGGAAAATAAAATTGCAGAAAAGACATTATGGAGGAAGTTACTAGAAGCAAAGATTGAAATTGGTCAGGGAACAAGGTAGTCTGTGTCTGTTCCCTGGCTGAATACATCATTTATTTGAAGGCCAAGGAGAGCTATCATATTTCCATCCTCCCAACAAATGGGAGGCACTAGTGGTTGCAGATCCTGGTTATGACATGAAGAAACTGAATTTGTGAGCTGTGAAAAGAGCTGATGCTATTATTGTTATATTACAATTATTACATTGGGCTTGCTGCTGTTAAAATCTTCTGGGGGATACTTAGAGCTGTTCCAGTGGAAGGCCCTTTGAAAGTGAGGGCAAGACAATTTAATTTCTGCTCCTCAGAGTCCATTTGCATTTTCAGTTCTGGAATGATAGATGTGCTACAGTTTACTGGTGTTACCCAATAAGCTGGAGCAAATCAACTACAGGCCTAAAAATTAAACTCATAAGTGATAGTCCTAGAACTGAGATCTGATGGCACTATTTCAGTCAGTTTGTTGCAAGGAATAGATCAATTATGGTATGATAAATTTAACTACGATATTGTGTTTATATACAAGTTACTAGAATCCCTTTTCCCACTAATGGGAATGTTTGAAGTTACCATGTACAAAAAGGGTAAATTTTCTCAAGCTTTTGGGTTTTGGTCTTCAGAGTTCAGTGGCAGGTGGGGTGTTTTTTTTGGTCTCACCCCGCTCCCCGCCCCACCAAAATGTCTATGTGATTGAGATGAGCATTTTCATTTTGCTGTAAGAAGATGCTCTTCTTTGTTTTGTCTCTGCTGTCATATGAAAGGATGAAGGGATTCAAATAGTAAAACAAACTTTTTCTCCAAATTGATGTTTTATTTTCACTAAAGAAATGTGAAATTATTCAGTGTTTCATGATAGTTGCTGGATTCTGCATAGTGGCAGAAGCTTGCCTCCAAACACTTGGTGTTTCCATTGGCAAAACCAAGTTATCCCAAGTAACTGACTTTGCGGCTTTTCTTTAAATACCTGTGGAAAAAAGTATTCTTTACCAGGGTAAGTTGTCATAGTACAGATTGCTACTCTTAACAGTCAAGATGTCTGTTAAGTGTTTTTTCAAGTACATGTCTTAAATTTAAACTCAAATATTACATAGATAAATAGAGAATTTATAGGGCACAGGAATTTAATGCAAAGGTCATGAGCTCAATCCCCCTATGGTTCATTCACTGGTCTTGTTGATCCTCGTGGGTCCCTTCCAACTCAGAATATTCTGTGAATTTTAGTAATATATAAAGATGAAAATGTGTTCTGGTTTTTGATCCAGTAACATTTTCTTAGTGAGTATAAACTGTTTAGACTGTTTCACAGTATTTAATGGATGTAAGCTCAATTAAGAAAATGTTTTCAAAGGACAAAATATGTGATTGCTTATAGAAGAAGCAGCTCAAGCGTTACTAAATGTATAATTTTTATTTGCTGTAATACATGATTGAGACTTTCAGTGAGAAGTTGCTGTCTACTGAGAGTATGTCTAGTTATCATTCAGTATTTAAATGATGTTTTGCAGTCCTGACAGACTTATGTTTGTACCAGCAAAAAACACTTGGGAAAAAATACTATGTGATTAAATTAAGATAAAGGTTATTTAAAAAATGAGGCTTATGATATGATTTGACTTTTTGGTATCAATGTTTTTTCAGATTCAGGCCATCAAGATGATGGTTCGATGGTTGCTAGGAATGAAGAACAACCACAGCAAGTCAGGAACTTCTACTCTGAGATTGCTAACAACAATATTACACAGTGATGGAGATTTAACAGAGCAGGGGAAAATAAGGTGTGTAACAGATAGTCATGTTTTCATGTCTATGATGATGGAGTGAGGGGGAGAGTTTTAATCAAAGTAGTGTGTAAACTATTCTGTTTGACTGCTTAACAATTTATACATCTTATTTCATAAGATGTGATGGTAAGCTTGGCTGGTTCCTGTGTAAGTTTGCTGAGTCTCAGGTTTTGTAACACTGTACACACAGCTGAATTTAGGTTTTATGTTCTTTCTTATATTTGTCTCTTCAATAGGCTGTTACTCATACTGCAGGAATAAACTGTGCAACTTCCTCCTTCCCATTGAAAATAGTTTTTAATTTTTTATGCAGCTTGTCGTTCTTGGTGTACCGGTTGCTGTGTATGCCAAATGCCAGTAGGTGGGCTTTCTAGTAAGGAATAATAGTGTGTTGTATAAACCAGGTGGAAATACTTAGTGCACAAGACACTTCTGCTTGGAGGCAGGCTAATCCCTCAAGGTCTTTAAAAGTGAAAGCAAGAAGGAAATGGGTAAACAGGATTAAGTCTCAATAAATAATTTACCTTTTAGGTGACTGTTAGACAACTTGTTTTTCTGGGTGTCTTCTTAATCCTCTGTGGTAGGAAAAGTGGGAAGTTGTCAGCTACTATTGCTTGCTGAACATTGAAAATTTACGTCTACAAAAGCCATTAAGAGCATGGGTAGATGGTGCCAGTATGTTTAAAAAGATTTCTGATTTTCAGGTAGAATTAATGTTATACAGTAGTTATGCAGATAGAACCTATATTGTGAATGCAAAATTGCAAACCTGAGAGCTGTCTAGTATATCATCTTTGTAGCAACTGTGTAATCTGTCCTAAAGTTCTTTGTAAATAATTGTTTCATAGTTTTAAGTTCTCTGATGTGACCATTTGTGGCAGTTGCCAGAGAGTTTGGTGGCAGTAATTTAGCTTTTCAGCACAACTACTTAGAGCACATGGTTGGCTTATGCAGTAGTTAGTGAATAGATCAGTTCTGTAGACCTGTGTGTTTTTGTGCTTGGAATGATGATTCCTTACTGAGCATGTTTTAGAAATTTAATTTTCCCACTCCTTTGCTACTCAAAAGTAATAGTAGAAACTTTATGTAATGATGTGATCAGTTTTCCATTTTTAAATCAAGTTAATGGAGGGCTGCAGTGACATGTGATGTTGCTGTGGAGGTAACCCTTCAACCCCAGAGCTTGGAGCTCTGCCTGGGGATGGATGTTGAGCCAATGGAGAGCTTATCAGTTAGGATTGAAGAGCAGACTGCTCCAGGTAACATCGTGGTGAGTGTCTGCTGTGGGACCCTGACCAGGAAGATGAAGTGGAGGAGGCCTTTAAACAGCTGAAAACAACTTCATGTATGCAGTCTTTGGCCCTCGTGGGGAAATTCAACCTCTCCAATATCTGCTGGAAGAGCAACACAGAGGTGCATAACAATCCAGGTTTTATCCATGACAACTTTTTGACACAAGTGGTAAAGGACCTAATGAGGAGAGGCTTACTGGGGATGTGAAGGTTGAAGGCAGCCTTGGCTAAAATGACCCTAAGATGGTGGAGCTCAAAATCCTGAGGGCAAGAAGGGGCCAGAAGGCAAGATTGGATTGGACTTCAGGAGAACAGTCTTGGGTCTCTGCAAGAATGTGCTTGTAGGGTCCCATTGGATAAGGGCTGGAGGGAAGAGGGGCCCAAGAAAGCTAGTTTCCTCGTATTCAAAAATCACCCCTCAGTGCTCAAGAGTGGTCACAGCAGAAGGTCAGATGAATACTTCTGCAAACCATCCCTGCATAAGCAAGATGCTCCTGGCAAAATTCAAACACAGGAGGGATAGAGAGCAGCAGAGCAGTACTTGGGGACGCTGGTGGACAAAAGGATGAACATGAGCCAGCAACGTGTGCATACATCCCAGAAAGCCAGTTGTGTCCTGGGCCACATCAAAAGAAATGTGGCTAGTCAGTCAAGGGATTTGATTCTGCCTCTTTAGCTCACTCTGGAGAGACTCTACCCCAAGTACTGCATCCAGCTCTGGGGTTCTCAGCACAGAAAACACATGGACCTGGTGGAGCATATGCAGAGAAGGATCACAAAAACGATTGCAGTGTTGGAGCACTTTTATGAGGAAAGGCTGAGTGAGTTGGAGCTGCTCAGCCTGGAGAAGAGAGTGGGCTAGGGAGATCTTACTGTGTGACCTGTCAGTACTTTAAAGGGAGCCTGTAGATAGAAGGAAGAAAGTTTTTTATGGTGAGGTTGATGAAACACTGAAACAGGATGTGCAGGGAGGTGATAGCTGCCCCAACCCTGGAAACATTCAAGATCAGGTTGGACAGGCCTCCAAGTACCTGCTCATTGCAGGGGATTGGACTAGATGAGCTCTAACAGTCTCTTCTGGCCCCAGCTATTCTATGGTTGTATGAAGTATACAGAAGGAGGAAGAGATGGATAATCTGGCAGAAATACAGAGAACACCATCTGAAATACAGTTAGGAAAGTCAAATCCCAACTGGGATAAAATCTAGTGAGAGGTGACAAAGGCAACCAGAAGAGCTTCTCTAAGTAAATTAAGGACAAAGAAAGACTAGGGAAAATGTGCACCCACAGCTGAATAAGGCGAGAGCCCTGTTGACAGGACATGTAATAATTACTTTGTGATTCTCATATTGCTTTTCAGAAAGTTCCAAACTGATAGAAGGGCCAGTCCATAGTCTCTGTGTGAGCTATACTGCCTACATTAACAAATACTCTGACAACCTGAAGCAGAGGAGATGATGTTTCAGGCCTGTTAGTTCTGCATGGAACTTGCTGACACTTCGTGACCTTTGTTCTTCAGGCATTGAGCGCAATAAGGATATCTTCTTTCTGGCAACACTTACTGTGTCCCTTCAGCAAACCTGATACTGCTCCTTCCGACTTGGAGTAGGCTTTGAAAAGAGTAAAATTGTCCATTCAGTACATAACATAACTTTTAGACTGTAGTTGATATGAGGACATTCTATGTGAGTCAATTTTAATGTTCATGGCTTGCACTTGTCTTTTAAATAGTGTTTAATTTGCTAAGGATAATTTAATTAACTGAAAGCGTCAGGGCTCAGAAGCCTTTGATGCTGTTGAGGCCATCAGTCATATTGTAATCTTCTTGATGTTATTGCCCTGATCAGCCCTAAAAATGACTCTGCCCCCGTCCCTCTTGAAATCTACACAGCTCTATCTTTCATTGACCGTGTAAAGGATTTTTTTTTTTTGTTTTAACTTCAAAGGTTGGGTCAGCCTGGAGTGTCAGGTGAAGGCAGGGTCCCACTTGGACAACAAATCCCTTCTCTTGTTCATCCTTCACACTTTGAAGTAGTAGGATTGATTAATTTCTTGAATTACTTTTAAGTCAACAACTGATTTTTCCAGGCTGTTAGCACGTGTAGGTTAAATTCACCGGTCTTGTATTTTTTTAATACGAATTTTAACAATGAACAGTATCTCAACTGTCCTTTCCAAGTCTTTTTCTTTTTGGTTTTATAAGTCATAAATAGTCCTACAAAATTCAAGATTGTGTGCATTTTCTGTTTGCGGTTAGGTAGAACAGCTAGGTTGAATCTTGCATGTCTTTGTAGTAGGATTTTGATTTTAGTCTATACTAAGCATAAATTAAGGCTATTTCAGTATCAGAGGACACTAGCACCTCCTGAAAGTATTGGTATTAGAAAAGAAGTTGAATTGAGATTTTCTTGAAATACTATCTGCATTTCTTCTTAAACTAATGCTCACCAAGAGAAAAATTAATAAAAATCTTCTGTAGTTTAGAATTTCATAGTTCTGTGCTGTAGAAAATTTGCCACACATCTGATATACAACATTTTCAGTGGTTGCATTCAAAAGACATTTTGCTATTGTCTTAAAATAAAATTCACTTAGTCATGTATTACAGTGTCTAATCAATCTTAATTTATGTTGGCCTGAAGCATGGATTTTGAGGTAGAAAAGTTTGGCAACTCTGGGGACTAGAAATGGGTTGGCTACTTCTTTGGCAGAACTCTCCTGCTGAAGGAGGACCAGCAAGCTGAACAGAAGTATCTTGCTGCTAGATGTGGTCTCTGAGGGGCAGTGTGGACTGTCCTGGCTCAATGCAGAACTAGAACTGTTTCACACCTGTGTGGAACTTCCAGGAAGTTTGATGGAAAGTTTTTGTTGCCAGGTTGGGACCAGGTCATGGTAAGCAGGCAGGCATAGGCTGTAAAATGTGGTGCCATGAAAATTACTTTGGGTTTGAAATTGCTTCTGCTGGCGTGGGGGTGGCTAAGCTCATAGAAACTTCTTTCCTTTTAAGTACTTGTTTTTCAGTGACGCAAACTTATTGGATTTAATTAAGTCAAATAATTACATAAATTTTTTGCTAATTAACCTTCACAATCCATGTGCTTGTTTTTCAGTAAACCTGATATGTCTCGCTTGAGGCTGGCTGCAGGGAATGCTATTGTGAAGTTGGCACAAGAACCTTGTTACCATGAAATCATCACCTTAGAACAATACCAGCTGTGTGCACTAGCCATAAATGTAAGGAAATTTGTTGGGAGTTGTGGATTATCAGCAGATATATGAGTATATAGTTGTTTGTTCTGTATGTTATGTATATTTCTGCAAATCTGGTTTTATACAAAATATTCAGCCTTGGCATGAAATTATTTCTCCATTACATAATCCTGAAAACTCATTTTGGATGAGAATTACATGTATAGTATGGGGCTGTCTATTGGGGGAATACTAACTTACAGTAGTCAAATGATAGAATACTGATAAACCAAGAAATGCACTATGTATTTAAGTAATACCAGAGCTGCATTATAACATTACTAGAAGTTAAAATGAGATGATGTAAAGTATGTTGAACTGTAGTTAAAACAGTGACCTTGGTTTCTCAGTACTTGGGTAGAATATATTTGGAATGCAGAGGTCTGCAAAAATAATTAGCATCCTTCAAATATTCGAAGAAATAGGGAGATGTTCCTTAGCAGATGCTGGAATTTTCATCCTTAACTTCTGCCTGTGAGCCCATAGTAAGGAAATAACTTTCAAATTGTAAGTAAAGATGTAGGGACCCTCTCCATTTCTGGCTTGTAGACTTAGCAAATTGTACAGAAATTGATTCATACCCCAAGAGTAAGATGGTCATGAAGGGACTTCTGTTGGTGTTATTTGTGTAGCTGCTGGTATTCTGGCTTTCCAGAAGTCAAGAAATCCTCTGGAAGGAATCCTGTCCGGAAGATACCTGCAGTAATAATGATAAGACATTTTAGACCTTAATTCCTGCATCCAGCTAAAGCTTTAAAAGCTATGACCCATTTTAAATGTCAGAAGACTTTAAATTGGCATTTAATGTTAGAAAATAAGGAGTATGGCTCCTGTATGGATGTTGTTTACTTTCATACAGAGTATCTTATTTAGTTTCTAAAGTTGCTTGGAGTTGGTTACAGTAAGACTAGAAAAATCATTCCTGTACCACAGTAAGACAGTCCCTATTAGGCTTGTATATTGTTTTAACTATGTTTATGTGGATTTTAAGGTTCTGTGTTCCTATGAAAAGGAGCCCATACTCAGTTCTCAAATGCTATGAAAAATAAGAGAAATGGAACAAGGCTTTTAACTACTTAAGCAGGTGAAATCTAGCAAAACTACAGCAAGAATTCAGTGGTAATAACTGGAAGTCTTTATACCCAAAGGAAAGTCTGAAACTTTTCAGCTTTCCTATTCCAAAACTGAATAGAAATGTTAGTCTTGTCTCAAAATGTGTTAGAAAGATTTTTTTCAGTTCAGAACAAAATTAGTCAAGAGAAAAATAGGCACTCAATGTAATGACAATAAGTTCTGTCTCTGCTCCAGAAAGGATACTCAAGCTGCATAATGTCATGCCAAACTAGCATTGCCAATCTAGTGTTTGCATGTTCTGTTTTCTTGTGAACCCAGTGATCAAAATCTGTTCATTTCTTCTGTCATTTCCTTCCTGTGGCAAACCTTTCTTTATTGCAAATGTTAGCCTTGTAGTTCCTATCACAATTTTTCTTCATTTTTTTGATATTCTTTTCAGTATGTTAAGGTGCTGGCTCTTTGCCCTCCACTGTCTCTCACTTTTGTCACTTATTTTCCAGCTGTAACAGTCTTAACTGTTAGTGGATTTTCTAACAGATATGTTGTCACCTTTTTTGTGTCTAATGCTTACTTTCCCTGAATTTTCAAAAGGGAATTTTGAGCGATTCTCAAATTAGAACATGATAGGGTTCTCAACATTTATAAACCAGTTACTATCAAATTTTACTGTAGCATTATAGCATATTTTTGGACAGGAAGGAACCCATTAAGATCATCTCATTTAACTCTCCTGCTGTGGTCAGGGACACGTTCTGCTAGAACAGGCTGCTCAAAGCCCCATCCAGCCTGACCCTGGACATCTCCAATGATGGGGTGCCCACAAGTTCTCTGAGCAACCTGTTCCAGTGTCCTGCCACCCTCAGGGTAAAGAATCTCTTCCATATGTCCAATCTAAACCTCTCTTCTTTCAGTTTAAAACCATTGCTCTGGAACTGGACACAGCACTCCTGATGGGGGCCCCATGAGAGCAGGGTAGATGTCAACAGTCCCCTCTCTGACCCTGCTGGCCACTCTCCTGATGCAGCCCAGGACTTGGTTGGCTTTCTGGGCTGTGAGCTTATATCCAATTTTTCATCCTCAAGTGACCCCAGTCCCTCCATGCATGGCTGCTCTCAGTCCCTTCATCCCTCAGCCTGTGTGGATACTGAGGATCGCCTGGAGCCAGGTGCAGGACCTTGCATTTGGGGTCTTGCACCTCCTGATGTTCCCCTGGGCCCAGTCCTCAAGCCTGTCAAGGTTCCTCTGGATGGCAGCCCTTCCTTCCCTCCAGTGTATCAACTGCTCCACTTGGCTTGGTGTTACCCACAGGCTTGCTGAGGGATGTTCTCAACCCTCCTATCTGTGTAATTAACAAAGATGAATGATGCTGGTCCCAGTATTCCCCCCTGAGCATACCAGTGGTTACTGATCTTCATTTGGACATTGATTTTTTTTTTTTTTTTTTTTTTTTACTGCAATCCTTTGGACATGGTCATCCAGGCTTTTTCTTATCAGTTGAGCAGTCCATATCTGAAACCCATATTGCTGCAATATAGAGACAACAATGTTATGTATACTTGGGTCAAAGCCCTTATAGAAATCTAGGTAGCTGACATCAATTGCTCGTCCTTAATCCATTTGCACATTCACTTGATTGTAAAAGCTTAGACCAGTCAGGCATGATTTGTCTTTGTAAGGCCGTGTTGTGTGTCTCTAGTCCCCTCCCTGTGGATATCCATATGCTTTGTTATCACTTCCAGGAGAATCTATTCATTTGTAGTATCATTTCTGTCACTTTTCCTTCTTCATTTATTGATACTTCTTTTCCTTTTGTGACTTTCTAAGTTGTTTTCTAGAGTTTAGATTGTAAGGTCTGCAGGTCAGGAATTCTGCCTTTCATTTTCACTGCAGCTCCTAATGGATTTTGAATACTTACAAATAACCTTCCTAGATATTTTTGAGACCTTCTCCAATTTACTTTCTCACTGTCAGTAGATGCAGAGTAGATGTAGTGGCTTTAATGAGTTTTTCACTTAAAAGTGGTACTGTATTTTTTTTTTTTTTAAGATTTGGCATGTGCACATACATTTTAATACTTAGAGTGACTAGTATTGGAATCCACTTCTTGATGGTAGATACTGATTACTCTAAAAGTTTATTTTTAACACTTTCAAGTCTAGCCACAAATTGGATGACATCAAGGCCAACTCTAATTTTGTATTATTTAATTCATAGCAAAGATATTTTAACTGGGCAGGTCACAAAACACATTAAACAACAGGAACAATCTTTTTAAAGCCTGCAATTGTTGCACAGGTTCTGCTGTGGTCCTGTGCTGGCACTTTTTTTTTCCCTCTGATGCTGCCGTTTTGTAATGGGTAATGATTGGAGTGCAGAACACACAATTAAATTTTGTCACTAATTGCTGTATGAAAGTGGCACTGGTAAGCAGGGGCTTTATGATGATAAAATGCATATAGGTTTAGTAATTTAAAAATAAGTTACATATGTGTTTGGCCAGTCTTATAAGGTTACCAGCAGTTGACTTCTTTGATCTCCAGGACAAATTCTGATGTCAGCAGAGCTTCATATTGAAAGAGAGTGAAAAGTAATTGAGGATAGTACTCCAGTGTTTAAGAAGCTTTAAGATCAGATTTAAGATCTGATAAGCTTTGCTGTTGAAAATGCAGTTCAGTTGTATTTAGAATAAATCTTGTAAGATTGCAAAAGTTTCATTTGTTTAAAAAAATCCCATGGTTGTTTTCTTTGGTACCTCAAGGTGTTGTAATTGATGAATCAGAGCTGTGTCTGAGTGGTACATGATGTTTTGCAAATACATATTTTTTTAATGCTTTTAAATGGTGAACATCTGATGAATTGGTATTAAATGCAGAGATGTAGATACATAAAATTGGATTAATTTATGGAGTTTGTGTATACTGCTAGAAATAGCATACCTTGGTTAAGTTTTGTCCCCCTTCTTCTTAGGTGAACTAGTGTAACTGAGTCAAATTTAAGGTAATTCCCAATATTAAAAGATAAAGAAATTGTAGTCATTCCAATTGGCCACACAACACCATCAGTAACAACCAGCTGTACCTCCCTTGTCCTCTGAGGCAAAGATGTTTCACTGCTGAAGCACCAACTAGGCATCTTCTCTTCTCAGCTTCCTAAAGGCTTTAGACTTAGGTGATACTGAGGAGGAGAAGAGGGCTCTGTCTTAACCTCCTGTGTGGGTGGATTTGCTATGAGGAGACGAGATGTTGAGCTGATCTCATGGTTTGGGTTTGTGGGCTTGGGTTACTTCAGCTCTGGCTACAACAAGTGGTTCAGGGTTTCAGTCCACAGAGGGGACAGAAGCATAGAAAGGAGAAAATGGGGCTTGACTGAAAAAAAATTTCTTAATTCCATTTTTGGTGGGGGCAGAGGGAGAGTTGTTTTATCTAATACATGATCTGTTTTGATGCCATTTGCAAATTTAGCAGAGCCAGTGGTTTCCAGTGCTAGGTTTTGGCTCTGCACTTCCAGCTGACTGATAACTGGAAATCCTCTTCAATCCTTTCTGACTTCCAAACTGTCATTTGATTAAAATAGCTGCTTACTCCTGTTAACATTTTTTTTCTTCACATCTACAGATAAGTCTTTCCTCTTGACCTTTTTTGGCAGGTTATATGTCTAAGCCATTTTGGTGACCTTGTTTACCTTAAGCTTTTCTGTATGTTTTCTTCAAAGTGTTTTTACACATGTTTCTGTTAAGCTTCTTTGCCCTGTGTGAGTAAATGGTTTGTCATATATTAAATGGTATATGTAGGTTATTTTCATACAAAAAAAAATAATTAAAAGTTCATGCCTTTTCTGGGAACACATTGCATAACAAACTGTAGAACTACAATTGTTGCCTTCATATTGTTTTACTTTGTGTTGTTTGGCAGCTGTTAGGCACAGATAATTCTCTTCCATGGTCAGTTGTAGTCCATAGGTTTCCACACTGTAATGGAATGCTTGGTACTCTCTTCAGTGTTTCACCTTATCTTGTAACTCTGTTGAATTTTTTTCAATTTTTAGTATTAATGTCTTGATGAAAATATGTGAAATCCTAGCAGTGAAATCAACATGGTGGTGGTTACTGGTGGCTAAAATGTTTTTGTGCAGGTCTTTGGCTTTGGCTTTACAAAGCAAGTGACCCAACTGTAAACAATTTCAGTAACTCCATGCCTTAGTACTGTGCTAAATTAGTCCTTGGGTCCTGCACAATTTTTGAACCTTGGCTCTTCTTCTGAGCTTAAAGGAAGCTTCAGATAGTTAATCCAATTAAATTGTTCTGAACTGACATTTAAAAAAAATCTTGTAATTCCTGTTTCAGTGGCTTCAAGGTCTAATTGATTTCAGTATATTTACTTGAGTTTCCATGCTTTATTTTACAGTCTATATTGCTTTAAGAAAAGTTTACTGTTATCTTTTTTGGTTTTGCCTTTTTTTTTTTTTTTTTTAATAGGATGAATGTTACCAAGTGAGACAAATATTTGCTCAGAAACTTCACAAAGGCCTTTCTAGACTACGGCTGCCACTAGAATATATGGCTATTTGTGCACTGTGTGCAAAAGATCCCGTGAAAGAGAGAAGAGCTCATGCTAGGCAGTGCCTTGTGAAGAACATAAATGTCAGAAGGGAATATCTGAAGCAACATGCAGCAGTTAGTGGTAAGAGAATAGAAGTCACTTTTTGCTACAAGTGCTGTAGTTCAAATATTAATGTGAGTAGACTGAAAACATTGATAGTTGTCTGTTTTTGTACACAAGGACTACTGTAAATTTGATTTGGAGGTATCTGAAAACTGAAAATTTTCAGGTTTTCTGATTTTCTTCTGTCAAGATTTTCTTTTGATTTTTTTTTAGCAGGCACTCTTGAGGTCTTTGAGTATTGTTAAATACTGTGCAGATGCTTATGCCTAAATATATTGGAAGTGAAGTAATTTTCAAAGGCAATTATGTGTACTGTTTGAACTTAATAGTGTTAATAATGTTCTAAGTGAAGTGACAGTGATTAATTTTCAGCAATTATTAATAAGTGTAACTTTAATACATAAATGCTGTACTAAATAGACTGTCCTTGCACTACTGTATTGAGTAGCATGTTGTATTATTCCTGCAAAGGGCTGTATTTGTTGGCACTTCAGGATGAGTTTATGCAATTCTTTCTTCTCAGTGCCAGCAGTCTGATCATGGGAATGCTATGGGAGTCACTATGGACTCATGTCAGCCATTTTTCTGTTATTAAATCAGTCCTTTGGACTTAAAGCTACACACATATGGTATTACAATGCAAGTATAGTGTCATAGGGAAAAGTAGACCTTTATGAAGAGCTATAGCATTTTTGAATAAAAGGTTTTGAAAGTTTTATTTCTTTGAAAGATTACTAATGCTTTGACCTTTGTGAAATGAAGGGGGTTTTTTTCATCCTTTTAGCCTAAATCAGACCTGTTTCATGAATCTGGTCTCAGAGATGCTGTCAGATAACTGACTTCCTTCTGTGTTTATGAATCACTTTATATTGGCTGTTAGTCTCCTCAGACTCTGATCAGAGAATAAGACAAATCATTTTGTGTATCATTAAGTAGAGTTAAAGAAAAAAGTGGTATTTTTCTCCCACTCAATAACATGTAAAAAGGAAAAAAATTAATTGAACACTTCTAAGTCATTTTATGACTATTCCTCTTGAAAGTTGAAAACTCTTTTTAGTTATGTAGACAGAAAGTATAAGAATTCTCATATGATTAAAACAGATGCTGCAAAGTTGCTGTCAGAAATCTGTGGAAGAAATGAAGAGGAACCTAAGTGTGTGTGATTTTCTTTATCCAGTAGGACCTCAAAATGGACCTGATAAATTCTTTTCTTGCTGAAATAATTGAGTGATGCTTTTGATTTGACTTATGCAATAATGCATGGGGAGTCTGGATTAAATATAGATTGCAGGATTTTTTGAGGATTACAATCTTAACTTCATGCCATTCAGATTTATCAGTCTGAGCTTTCAGCAAATAAAATGTCTTGAACTGTTTGTATCGTAAAGTATCCGTATTGCAGCAGTTCAGCCGAAGCTCAGTTCTGGAAATGACATGATATTTAATTGTGTGTCTCCCTCTGCCACTCTCCCTGCTCACCATGCAGTCACTCAGGGTGGTAATATGGTAGTACCCCCTTTGGAACTCTCCATCTCTGATTATTCCAGCTGTTTGTCTGAATCTAAAAATGTGTGATTTCATCATACGTTTTGTCTCAAAAACCTAATATAGGTGAGGAGGATGTCTGTTGGATATTTTGGGAGCATTTCAGCTTTTGTTGAAAATATGGTAAATTTCTGTTTACCCTGCCTGAGGAAAGCTTTCTAAGGACTGGTACCAGACAGTAAAACACCTCTTTCTTCCACACTGGCCTTTTATAGGCTGGCAGGAATTATTCTCAGCCCTCTTAAATTCTCTAAATGCTATTCAGAGTGGAAGCCACTCAAGAAGAGACTTATTTTGATTGTGTATCTGTTACTAGTTCATCAGGGTAGAGTTGCACCCTGCATAGGAATTTTTATATTCTTATGATGGGCTTTTATTTTAAAGTCAGTAAGCAGAAAAATTACAAGAGTAAAGATAATTTTTTAACAAGTTTTCTTCCTAAAAGTTCATAAAGGACTCTTGTGAAGGGTTTTGGCACATTTTAATTTTATGTGCTGGTAGGAAAGGCACCCTATCTTTCAGGTAATGTCTTCTTTCATTAGAGATAAAAGTTCTAATTTTTCCTACTGTTTTTTGTCATGACAGGAGTTAAATACTATATGTATCAGTATTTGTTCTTTTCCTTTTTTGGCTGAAACCAGTTCATTTTATTTTCCAGACCCAGTTGGAATTATTGTTATAGTTATATCAGAAATTGTCCAAGGCAGGAAGTTACTAAAAAACTGAGTTTATGAGCTCTTGATGAGCATTCTATTGAAGTTGCTAATTAGTACAAATAATAGTGGGTTGGTTTGTCTGGGGCACGTCTAAGGCAAGCCAATTTTGCTAGTGTTCTGAAGTTGTAATTATGTTTTTTCTTCCCTGCCACATATTTGGTTGTTGGTTTTTTTTTTTTTTTTTGTTTAGTAATGTGAACAGCTGCTGGCTAAAATGCAGGACAGTGCTTGAAAAAAAGTGAAGGGTATTTTTAAAGTTAATAGTGCAGTGTCGATTGAAACAGTAAAAACTGCTTTGCAAAGTACATTGGATTTCAATTACATAAATGTGGCTTGAAATAGAAAGACATTGGGTGATTTTATATTATACATATTTTATGTAGACTGTGCACTACCTCTATTTATACAGACCCCTAAGAAAGGGATAGGTTAAGACTTGATGTACGCATGACAATTATTTTGTTAATTTTGTAAAAAAAGATGTGTTTTGTTTGATGTGCACAATATTAGTCAAGCATATCTCGAATACATATATCAGAGGTGAAACTGTTAGTGTTCTAATGTATTTTTAAATGTTTTTCAAATATTATTAGTGTATATTATGATTTACAGATGTTTGAACTTACTCATAACTGAATATGGGATAGATAAAAATTTACTGAAAGAAGGTTTTCCAGACCTGGTCCAGCACTTACTATTGCAAAATGTGACTTTTCAAAAGCAGAGCTGGGAATTTCCTTCTTCTCTTCACATGTACATTCAAGTCATGTCAATACTATGATATTTCATTTGCCACAAGCACTAAAGATCAGATGCTTGTGCCATAGCAATAGACATGGAATATAAGGATGCCTTCCTTTAACCATTGTCTTGTTTGTTGCAGAGGGTACAGGTTTAGTAACTTAGATGTGCTCTGTGTCCTCCAAATTCACTCAGGCATCAGGGTAAAGAAAGCAGCGTGGATGTTTGCTGAAAAATGTATTTTTACTTTTGGTGTACAACTTGTCCGTCTGTTGTCCTTGCCCCTTGGGAGATGATCTCTGAGGTGCTGGAGTTCACACTGCATGGTGTTGCTTGGGTCAGGGAATTTGTCACCTTACAGGGAGTGTATTTTTGTGATCATAACTCTGAGAGGGCCATTGGCAACAACCCTCACTTTTTGAATCCCCAAGGGAAATAGGCCTTCAGACTATCATGATGGAGGAATGACTTTCTTGCAGTCCTGCTTAGGATTCCAAAAGTCTCAGAGAATACTAGAATTTTTTTTAATGTTTTGAATGTCACTGTAGAGTTGTGCTGCTCTGTTTAGGTGGGACTGAGCTTTTCAAACTCAGTGCGCTGCTACTTTGTTACAGCTTTCCTGTGACCTCCCACTCTTAAAACAGATATTGTGGCAATTTGACTGCAAAATGTCTGCAGAAAGCCTTTGTTCTCTTGACAGCAAGACTGTACACTGCAATGTCCAAAGAAATAGTAGCAGCTTGTCCTGCTGTTGTGCTGGTCTCACATCTTGCAGTCAACGTGGATTAGAAGGTGAGGATCCATCCTCACTTCTAATTTTCCAAGTCCTTCAGGATCCAGGCTTTGAACTGAGGAAAAGATTGGGAGTAGGAGGTGATTGTAGCTGTATCTCAAGGTAGCTAGAAAACAAGCAGCCCTGAGTGACAGTTACTTAAATTCGTAATTGTTGCACGTGTGAAAGGTGCACATCAGCCATGAAATGGAGCATCGTAGAGAAATCATAGGCCCACACGTGTTTATACCTTAATGCATGCTGACCTCAAAATTTGTCCTCTCCTCTTTGGTAGAAAAGCATACTTCTTGGTATGTAGTTTTTTGATGCATCTTTTTTCTGCTTTTCAGAGAAACTGTTGTCACTTCTGCCAGAGTATGTTGTTCCTTATACTATCCATCTTCTAGCTCATGACCCAGATTATGTCAAAGTCCAGGACATTGAACAACTTAAGGACATTAAAGAGTAAGACCACTTTTAAAGTGTTATTTCTGACTTAATTCTAAGTGAAATTTTTGTTAATTGTAGTATCCTGTTACACAGTCCAGTGTGCATAATGATGACAGTTACTTCTGTAAAATATTGAGAGAAATAGTATTGGTGCTTTAGTGCTCTGTGATATTTTATAGAGGAACTCTTCACCTTCTGCTGATCTTCATTCATAATTTTTCCAAAAGAACTGTTTTCAAATTCATGGTACTAGTAAAAGCTGGACTAAATCATGTTCTTGAATGGGCTTTTTAAAGGATTTTTTTTTTGTACTTTGATTCATGTGGGATACTGGATTTCTCCTTTAGGTGCCTGTGGTTCATACTGGAAATCTTAATGGCTAAAAATGAAAATAACAGTCATGCATTTATCAGAAAAATGGTAGAAAATATCAAACAGACTAAGGATGCTCAAGGACCAGATGATCAAAAAATGAATGAAGTAGGTGATGCTTTTTGATTGGGAATGGCATTTAGTTCTGGCCTGCTAATGGAAAGGAGTTACTTTTTCTTTATAAAGCAACTTCAACATGTGTTTCAATAGAATTGTATGTATGGAAAGATATTTTATGCACTGTAATATTTATATTTATTGTAGTTTAGATGGCAGTTATTTTCCCGTGCTTCAGTAATTCTTGCACATTTGCAAGGGCCTCAATAGTTTTCAGTTCCTCTGTTTCTGTCTCAGTAAGAGTACTATAAACACTAACTTTAAATAGATATAAACTATAAAATTTACTGTTTAAATAATCCACTGAAGTGCTTTTTAGTATGTCATTTCTAATGTGCAAGAGTAAACTTAATAGAGGAAGAAAAATACATTAGAAATCTCTGATGTGGATTGTGTAGTGATGTATCAAACCTTTTCTTGTTGTTTTAGCATCACATCATATCCAGATCTGTCCCTTTTCTGCTTTTCCCACAGAGATGTCTTTTGGGTAGTGGGTGGGTGGGATGTGTGCGCTCATTTGATTAACTCTGTCTTAGAAACTATGGCAAGCACTACTTTTAAGTGTAGAAGGGCCATGAAAACCATCTGTCTTCAACTGTTAGACTTAAAATGCTTTTGCTTTTACCATCTGTATTTCAGTATCCTGAGACACTGTTTAAGATGCAAGCTAGTGTTAAATGTTTAAGATGATTGCTTTTAAACAGTGAAGGATACACTGTCGTTTGTCAGGATTTTCAACAAACTTCTAATGAGTTATTTGGTTTTTTAATTTTATTATTTACAGAAACTATATACAGTCTGTGATGTAGCAATGAATATCATTATGTCAAAGAGTACAACATATAGTTTGGAATCCCCTAAAGACCCTGTACTTCCAGCCAGATATTTTACTCAACCAGACAAGGTATACTTTGGCATTTAATTTTTCTTGAGATAAGTCTGTTTAAATATTTGCTAGTTGTAATTCAGGGTTGTTTTTCTTAAGTATTTCTTGTAACTTCAGACTTCTCACTCTTATATTGTAGTTGAAAATGTATGTATATGTTTTCATAAATATATATATGTGCATACACCAATTTCTCTTCCTCCCTACTCCCCCTATTACTGTTCTACTTTAAAAATTCAAAAGCATAAATGATGTAAATGAAATCTTTCAGTGCAATCTCCAGAATGTATCTATATCTATCTCTCCTTCACTGATTATTGTTGTAATTGCCCCTACCCCCTTTTTTTACAGAATTTCAGTAACACCAAAAATTACCTTCCTCCGGAAATGAAGTCTTTTTTCACTCCTGGAAAGGTAGGTATGGTGTGGGGAGTTGGGGTTTGTTGCTGTGTTTGAGTTCTTGTTTCTTTGTTTTTGGAGTGATGTTTTTGTTTGTTCTTTGTTGTTTGGGGTTTGGTTTGTTTTTTGTTTTTTAAAGAAAACTAGAATGTAATTAATGAAACACTATGTTTATAAAGAGAATAGATTGTTTCTAGGTATAGAGAAAGAGATGGGTAAAGGGAAAACTGCTGCTGTCTATGCTGGGTGGTGGCAACAATAGGAAAAGCCTGTTGTCTTTAAGAAGAGAGTCCAAAAACACCCCAATACAACCCATAATATTTGTCAGTTTACAAAACGACAAATCTTTTTATACTGCAGAAGGCTACAATGTTGCATACAAAGTGGCACCTCTGGAAAACTCTAACAGAAATTATTTTAAAAATCAGATAATAATTAATCTTTATATCAAATCTTTTTATCAAATAATAATTAATTTTTGGCAAAGCCAAATACCATTTTACAGTACCTTGCAAAAAAACTGACTGTTGTACAGTTTTCCTCATTTTTTCTTTCAGAATATGCATTCTATTGAATGGCAGTGTTCTTTCTTACCTAAAACTAAACCCAGGTACTCTTTAGGATAAAATTAAAATCTGATAAGGAAGTGACAAACTGTGATTTTCATCTGGATTAATGCATCCTGTTCTAGATGACAAAGAACATTAATTTGTTACCTTGTGAAAGAAAGAAATTGCAGCATCTTCATTACCCTTAACTTTGGTAATGAAGCATTAGCTGTCAGCTAGTAACTTAATAATAAAGGAGGAATGCAAGCTTGGAAAAGAAGCAGATTTCTCTTTGAGAAATCGAAAGTCAACATTTATGGATTAGAATAGATCATCACTAAAATTCTTTTGAATCCTAAGTTAACTTTTTTATTATTTTCAATTTCTAGTCCTGGGTACTCTAGCTCTTCTTGTGTTGTTTTGAAACTGTGTAACAAACAGGAGAGATGTGTTTGACCACCAGAATTTTCAGTTTCTTTGCTATCACAAGAGGAACATGAAATGAAAGTTGGTCTTGGGAGTCTTATTTTTGCAAGTGGAAGACTGACTTGGGTGGATGCTAGTGGAATGGATATAAGCAGGAAACACTGAGGGCTGGCAGGCTTTGTGTGCAGATTCTGTGAAAGGGAGGAGCTGTTGGTGCAGGCCCTCTTAGTCCCTCCTTAGCAGGAAGTCCAGTTCAGTGTGAATTTGGAAATCTTTGCTTTCAAGTTCTTTCAGCACACACTAATTAACATTCAGTTCTAAACTAATAGATGTAAAATGTTAAGCTGGATTTAGTTCTCCAAGGTTTATTTTTGGAAAGCATATGCTATTTTTTTTTTGTGCTCAGTGCAGAATGAATCTTTTTAAGTACAAAATTCCATGGTCCATAGCTCTGAAAAAGAAACACCCAAGGCTGATAAGATATGCACATTGAACTTTTTATAGCTGTCACAAACTGCAGACATAGCTAGAATCTAATATTGAAGGAGAAGATGGATGATGAGAAATGCAGGGAATGGTCTTTAATTCAACATTTTTGTACATGGGTGTTTGGCATTCTCTTTAGGAGTAATTGCACACTTTCAACTCTCTCAGAAGTTAGTATGAGCTGGAGGCGTTCAGCAGGTCTGAAAGATAATCCAGCTAAATTAATAACCTGAAGCTCACCGGTGTCTGGAAATTGTGACACTTATTAGAAGCCTAACATTTTTAAATCTGTGCAAGAAGTATCAGAATCTTCTCCACAGTATTTGGCTTTTGAGATTCTCATTTATTCCATTTATTATATTGAAACTAATGTGGTTGCCAGTTTAACGTCTCCTCTGCTGAAAGGGTCATCCTGCTGCTATTTCTGCTTTGCTGGGTCAGGTGCTTATCTGATGCAGATGGGGGAGCTGTTTCAGGTAGCTAAATCAGCAGAAAACAAATGGCACACAAAGTGACACAGTGCCTGACTGCACGGTTCGGTGAGCACACAGCACTACCAATGAGAAGAGGACAGAATCTACGGCTAGAGAGAAGAATACCAGCTTTGGTGGCAGCTAGTTATTTGATTGCAGCTCCCTCAGCTTCCCTCTGGTGTCTTTTGTGGCCTTCATACAAAAACGTTTATCACTTTGTGTTAAAATTAACATAATGATTGCAGAAAGTGAAATCTGTGAATATTTTAAGCATAGTACATGTTAACAATATCTGAACGTGTAGCTTAAAATAAAGGAAATATATTTTTGGTTTCAGCCCAAAGCAGCCAATGTTCTTGGAGCAGTTAATAAGCCTCTTTCGTCAGCAGGCAAGCAGTCTCAATCTAAATCTTCACGAATGGAAACTGTAAGCAATGCCAGCAGCAGTTCAAATCCAAGCTCTCCAGGAAGGATCAAAGGGAGGTTGGTAGACAACAAAGGATCTTTGATATTTCAAATATTTGTAATGGAAACTTTGAATACTTCTACAGTTTTTTCTAACTAAAAGACAGAACTCTTTTATCTTACGTTGAAGTAAAATTACAGTACCACATTGGTATAACAGAAACCATGAATTTGGCTTTCTAACTCCACAAATAAATTTTCTTTAAAAAAAGAAAAAAAAACTCAAAACAAACAAAAAAAAACCCCAGAATCAAATTACATCCAGAATTGGCTGAAGGAGAAAAGGAAAGCCTCATGTTTTAATTTTTTTGAGGGCAGGGTTGGGGTGCATTTTAGGTAGATAGATATATCCCCCCTCCACATATAACTGTACGCGTGTGTTTGTGTGTGTATAGACACTGCTGCAATCCCTGGGAACCTGGCTGTAATGCTACAAAAACATCCCACACAGGGAGAACTAGTAGGCCATTGTGGTGGTCCTGCATGACTTCCTCCTCAAGTCCTGCACTTTGCTGGACTTTGCAGATAAATATTTTTGGATTTTAGAGTAGATTTGTGGTGAAGAGGTGAGTGTACTGTAATGCTACATAAGTCATCTTCTAGTTATATATCTTTAAAAGTATAGCTTATTTTGTGTCAGTTTTGTAGGTTATTCATCAGTTACTGTATCTTATCTTTTTTTTTTTTTAAGTGAAACTCACACTGTCATTTGTTTTTTTCAGTGACAGTGAGAGATTGTATAGCCTCCACTCTTTTTATTCTTTCTACTGCTTCACATTCTTTCAAGACTGTTAGGAAATGTTATATGTGAATTTAAAACTTCTCATTTGGTACTTCTGTGACTATTCAATATATAATATTAACTTCAAATGCAATGCAGTGTTTTACAAGAAATATTTCTCCACTAGAAAGTCTGCAGAAAGGCTTATTTATTACTAGTTGTGCAGGTTGACATGCTGCACTGTACTACTGGCTAATGACAGGTGGACTCCAGATTCTTCTCTGTGTCCAGCAAGACAAATCTGAGATCAAATATTGAAAAATGCTGCACTGACAGCCTAATGTGTTCTGTCATCTTTGTGATTTCTCCAGTTCACTTAAGTTAAAGGGATTAGTGTTTTGGGTGGAGATGCCAAAGACAAAGAGAAGAGATGGGAATGGTTCAGGATGCACCATATTTCCAGATCAGTCTGTCTGAATATGTACAGGCAGATTTGCATCTTCTGAGAGGATGTATAAAACTTGAGCTTCCCATTACATCCCTGTTAATACTGATTGTACACCTGTAAAAGTGAGAACATATTTCACTCAGTGTGCAGTACCCAGGCCAGGGAGTTGTTTGTGTGTTTGAATACCACTTTTCATTTTGACACATAGTGTATTTCTTTTCATTAAAAAATGTGCACTGGTATTTTAAAATTTTAAATTTTAAAATTCTGCAGATGAAATGAAATGCCTTGTGTATTGGCTTTTGTGCATTACCTTTTATCTGTGGTCTCAGTGTTTTACATATGCACAAGGCATTGTCCACATTTATGTTTGTAGAAACTGAGAAATGGAATTGCTGCTACAAAAAGCAGAGGAAACTTTGAGTTGCTCTTTTATTGACTAAACCTCACCATAAGAAGGTGTGCATGCTTCGCTTGGTCTGTCTGTGGAGATCTTTGATGACTATAGGAAAGTGTAGGCAATTGCATGCAGACACAGATCTCTTGCAACTCACACTCTTCTGTTTTAAAAGGCTGCTTATCTTTCCCAGTGAAAAAAGAAAATTGAATGTGGTTTGTGATCCAAACATTTGTCTTGAGACTTAAATGATGCGGCTCGTGATACTTGATATCTGTAGTACTCACAGTGAAAGGTTCCTTCTGCCTAATTATTCTTGGTTTATTAATAGATTTTTTGAAGATTGGTGTCCTTAGTATTTTTTTTAATGATTGACCAATGTATTATAATAATGAGGGAAATATATATTTTTTTCATCCTAGACTTGACAGTACTGAAATGGACCACAGTGAAAATGAAGAATTCACACTGACTTCACCCTTACCAGGAAAGAAAACTGACAAAAGGGACGACTCTGATCTTGTAAGGGTGAGCTGTTAAAAATTTATGTGATAATATTTGAGATCATTCAAAAAATATGATGAAACTTGAAACTGAGCTGATATTTTAAACTACTGGAAAATGAGTTTAGAGTTGGATATTAAAATACAATTTTAAAAAAGGTTCTGTTTCTCATAGAATCATATAGGTTGCAAAAGACCTTTAAAGGCCATCAAGTCTAGCCATTAAGTCAGAAGGGTGAAGTCCACCATGAAATCATGTCCCTGAGGTTACTGAGGATTTGGAGAGTGGTAGTTTCCTTACTAATTCTTAGCAATGGATATATATGTAGTTCAGCAATAAGAAAGATTCCTAATGAGGATGTAAAACATTATTTGTACTCTCACTCAGATGTATAGCTTTAATATGTAAAAGAAGTTGTAAGCAGGCTAAATATTATCTTCAGCAGTATTTATACCAGTATCAGAATAGAGAAAAATAAACCACTAAAGAAAATTATAATTGTATTGTAATTCTAAAAGCAAGTCAAATAAAATAATAAGCATTTTCCCTACCACTAGTAAGTTTCACTTCTCTGTGCCTCAATAGCAGTTGACAGTCTGTACATTTTGTACTATTTGGGATATGCATGAGAAAGTAATAAGATCAGATTTGCTAGAATTGGATTTTCTAGGCTGTATTAAAGATGTTGTGTATCTGATGTCACCACTGCTTTATTTCTTATTACTGTCTCAGACATTTCTCTTTTCTCTCATTATGTTATTCTGGTGCATTTTTCTAGGTTGCTTGGGACATAAGCTACTCACTAGTAAAAATTCCTGAACTTTTGCTTGTCTTGAAGTATAAATAACTATTTTATAGTGTGGGAAAAGCAGACAAGGTTATAATTAAATAAAAGAAATATGGAATCTCTTGTGAAAAAAAAAACCAAAAAACACTTCTGTAAACCTTAAAGTCAGGAAGTCCAAACAGCTCCTGCCATGCTCTTCATGTTTAGAAGCATTAGCTTGAGCTGGTAACTACTGAGAAAGCTCAGTGATATATCAAATACAGGTCAGTGTCTTGAGTACTTTTGAGAGCATCATTCCACTTCGAATCTGTAAGTGAGTTGCTCAAGGTCATTGATTCAGGACTCATTTTTGGTTTTTTGGAGATGGGGAGCAGATTGCAGCAAGCATTTGCTGAGAAGCAGGATTTTGTTGATATGTTAGAGGGAAGGGCTGCCATCCAGAGGAGCCTTGACAGGCTTGAGGACTGGGCCCAGGGGAACATCAGGAGGTTCAAGAGCCCCAAGTACAAGGTCCTGCACCTGGCCCCAGGCAATCCTCAGTATCCACACAGGCTGAGGGATGAAGGGACTGAGAGCAGCCCTGCATGGAGGGACTGGGGTCACTCATGTGTGAGAAATGGGACATGAGCCAGCCACATGTACTCACAGCCCTGAAAGCCAACCGTGTCCTGGGCTGATCAAAAGGAGAGTGGCCAGCGGGGCCAGGGAGGGGGTTCCTGATGTCTCCTCTGCTCTCTTGGGACCCTCCTCTGGAGTGCTGTGTCCAGCTCTGGGTCCCCATTAGAAGACAGACATAGAGCTGTTAGAGCAGACCCAGAGAAAGGCCATGAGAATGGTCAGAGGGCTGCATTTCCTCTGCTAAGAGGAAAGACTGGGAGAGTTGGGACTGTTCAGCTTGGAGCAGAGAAGGCTCTGGGAAGACCGGCATTCCAGTATAACAGGGGCATATGAGAAAGATGGAGAAAGACTTTTGACTTGTCCTGTAGCAGTGGGACAAGGGGCAGCAGTCTTAAACTGAAAGAGGTGAGGTTTAGATTGGACACAAGAAAGGGATTGTTTACAGTGAGGGTGGAGACACTGGAACAGGTTGCCTGGGTAAGTTGTGGATGCCCCATCACTGGAGATGTTCAGGGCCAGGTTGGAAGTGGCTATGAGCAACCTGGTCTAGTGAAAGGTGTCCCTGCCCATGGCAGGGCAGTCGGAATGAGATGATCTTCAGAAGTCCCTTCTGATCCAAACTTTTTTTTAAGGCTTGAGTGGTTGTTTTGCTGCTCAGAACAAATGTTGGTACACTTCTGACAATAGTGACTTGGCAGCTACCACTAATTCCTGTGCTTCCTTCTCCAGTTGTAAAGTCAGGTTGCTCGCTGTCGTCTGTATTAGTGCCTTGCCAGTGCCAGCATAGGAGCCAGGCATAAACACCCTGCACTCACCACAAGAACTAAAGCCACAAGCTGGCAATTCTCACCTTCTTTCTTTATATTTTTCCTATTCATATAAATGCATAACTACATAGCATGTTCTGTGCTACTGTGTTGGAGACAGCAGAGGATACAAATGAGGAAGGCCTTAAACACTTCAGGGTTTTAACTACTCACCTTTCAAATAATCTTTCTCCCTTTTCTGGTATTTTATATGTAGGTGTGTTTATGTTTTTGCAAATGTTTTTGAAATGGCTATGATAAACTTGTGTAATTTGAAGACTGTCTTGTTGGAGGAAGCTTCTACATGTGACTGTTTAATATGGCAGTTTAATTTTTTTTATTTAATGGTGCAATCTTGCCTTTTCAGTCAGAGATGGAGAAGCCTAGAGGAAGGAAGAAAGGTGCTATCACAGATTCAGAAGAGAAGCTAAGCATAGATGACCTGAATAAACTGGGTCAGGAGCAGAAGCTTAGAGGCAGTCAACGGGGAAGGAAGAGACCTGCAGTTGTATCAGAAGCAGATGAAACACAATGGCAAGAGGAAAAAAGGCTAAAAGAAGATGTGATAGAAAGTGAGGATGAACAGAACAGCCCACCAAAGAAAGGGAGAAGAGGACGCCCTACCAGAACAAATAATGGGGCAACACCAAAGGAAGAACCAGTGGCAAAGTCATCAAAAAGGAGCAAAAAAAAACAACCGCCAGCAGCTGCAGTGGAAGAGGAGGAGGAGGAGGAGGAAAGGCAAACTGAAAACATTGAACAAAAACCAAAAGGCAGGCAAAATAGGACATCAAAAAGAACACAGCAGAGGTAAGTCCATCTTCTTGTAAGCTGTGTGGTTTTTTGTCCTTGGACATTAGTTATAATTTGATGCTTTGCAATTTGGGTCTTCCTCAAAACAGAGCAGAACCATCTGAAACTAGTACAGTTGAATCAGCACAGTCTACGCCACAGAAAAGACGAGGAAGGTCATCACAAACACCACCAGCACAGCCAAAAAAAGTGTAAGTGTTCTAAATCTGTGTTTAGTGAAAATTAAATAATACCTCTGTGCCCCCAAGCAAACCTTTACTGAAAATATTTCAGAAAACCATAGTTGACAGTTAAGAAAATAAATTGCTGTTGTTATTTCTAAAATGTTTTCCTTAGCTGCTTCTCCTAGGGCATCTCACAACAGAGAAGGAGGCTGTAAGTAATTTTAATGTGCTCAGGTAGCATGTACATAGCTTTGCTTTTCTAGGAGAAAAGTCAATAAAGCATACAAAGACCTTGAAGATAGAGCTTTATTAGGACTTAAAGGAGAGGATAGTGGCCCTGTTTGTTTTGGATAGCAGGGAAGAATCAAATTGTTCCTGTGGTAAAACAGAATTGTGGAGAATTAAGTTTATTCTGATTATCCTTAAATTAACATTCACTTTCTAATTTGTGGCCTTCTTATTATCCACTTGAATCATTTTCATGTGAGTAAAGTATGTTGTGATCAGTGAAGGGTCATAGCTTCTGAAAATTCTGAGGTGCTTTAAGTTCCCAAATGAAGGTAAACTGTCATTGGCTAGCTTCATTTTCTTGTGCCTGCTGTAGGAAAATACAGGTACCTGTACCTTTTCTTTACATGTATAGATAATATATGTATGCAGAGGTGCACAAGGGGTTATTTGCCCACTTGTATCAAACTGAAGCTCATGGAGAACATTTATTTTTCCAGAACCTGATATAAATTCCTTGGGGCACTACTCAGGGACATCTACTGTCTGACACTGTTGTATATCTCTATTGTCTTCCTGGCTCCTGGGCTTAGTTAGCATCACATTGCTCTTCCTCTGGCAGTGTAGTGTACTGACTTGCCTTATACCAGGGATCTTCCCTGCAGGAGAACCTTGCCTGAGCAAGCCTGTGCCCTCGTTTCAAATTCTGGGCTCACTGCGGATCATGTGATCTGTCATTGTGCACGCACAACATCCTGACCTTTCCATTCCCCTGCCTCAGGTCAGACCTCTGCTTCTCCTTTACTCTGTAACCAGAAACACAGGACCCAACACTTCTTGGTTACTCCAGAAGTCACTGCTACACATGCAGTAGAACAAGAGCTGGAAACTGCTACTGCCATGCAGGGAAGACAATCCAACAAGTTAATGTTGGGTGATGTGCTATGTGGTGTTTGTCAAAGATGCTCTTTACTAAATATTTAAATAGTTTCTCTCAGTGAAGTTGGTGTGTTTCTTTACTCCATTTTAAGCTGACAGTAAACTATATCACAACCCACAATCAGTAACAAGCATAGCTCTCATTCACGTGTATGTACGGTGTTCCTGTCAGGGGAAGCCCAAGTAAGTTGTTTCAGAGTTCAAAATTGTTGGGTCTACTCTAGACTTCTTAAAAAAAAAAAAAAAAAAAAAAAAAAAAAAAAAAAAAAAAAAAAAAAAAAAAAAAAAGGCGTGGGTTGTGTTTGTTTTATTAAACCACCCACATTTTGACTATTTTTTTCCAAATCTG
>VZUI01089895.1:0-56958 GCA_013401135.1 Cettia cetti
AGGAGAGGAGAGGAGAGGAGAGGAGAGGAGAGGAGAGGAGAGGAGAGGAGAGGAGAGGAGAGGGCCATAGGGGCAATCAGGGTCCTTAAGAGAAAAGTGCTGTACATCATTGCAGATTTTCCTCTCAGAGACTACATGCTTTGAAAAAAGTCTATTAGAATTATCCTTACTTAGGCAGACATTACATCTTCAAGAAGCAGTCTGAATACCTAAATTTCTGAGAGGCATCTTTCCATTTAAGTCTTGTTAATCTAGGTGAAAATACAGACCAAAAATGAATAAGCAGGAGTTCTCAGAATTTTGAGGTGAAAATTAGTTTAAAGAGAGACAATCTTGTGAAACAATGTAATTGGGAAAATCATAGTAGAGAAGTTGAAAGAATGTTGTATATGACTAAATATTTACCTGGAGGTGTCACCTGGAAGCAAGGAAGAATAAGAATTTAGAAGTGCAATCATGAGCTCATGGATGATCAAAGTTTGAAATTTCTCTGTAGTGTTTTGAGATGATTGCAGTCTGAAATAGCAGATAACCAAGCTCATAAAAAATAGACAGGTGGATCATTACACTTGACCTGAATTTTGAGTAGTTATTGCTTTGGAATCTAATCTACAAGTAGTCTAATCTATAAGTAATCTAATCTGATCCACATCTGATGAGATACCAATGCTTTGGAGAGACAAGAGCTTTTTACAATGTAGCATTATGAAATTCAGTCTGAAATTTGGCATGTAGTTTTCCAGTCTTACACACTTCAAGAAGTAAAAAATATCTCCAGTACTAGAAACTGACCTGAAAGGAAGGTGGTATAGTGGGAGATAACTGCTATCCTGATGTTTCTTAATCACTTTTTAAACTGGAATGCAATGTCAATAGGTATATCTTTTTTCCTTGCTGTCTAAGCAATAGTTTTTTACATTTTCTGCTAGTTTCATAATCTAATTGTGCTGAGCTCTTTTCACCCTCTAATAGCCATTGCAGTAAGTGTGGCTGAAACAGTTAATCTTCCATTTTTCATTAGAGAATATAACCAGTACTGGAGGTGGGTGGTTAATGTTTTCTTCAGAAGGCATTGTATGGTATTATAATAATGATGCTGTTCACCACTTTAGCTATTATGAGGTTCTGAGCAGGACAGGGCTGGGGCACAGATGGGTGCAATTCAGTTCTCTGCACAGAGGCAGTGGTACCAAGTTGAGGAGACCTGCCGGAAGTTATGGAAAAAATACATCTACATTTTAAAGATTTGTGATTGACAGCTGTGATTAAAGTTCTACCTTATGGAAAATTGCATATTGCTTGATGCTCTTAGCTAAGCATGGCAAGATTTATGCAGCAGTTTTCTGCTTCTGCTGTCCAGTAAGCTATGAATATTTGTTTTGGAGAAAGGCCTTGGAGCCTAACTCTTATATTAGATACTGGCCTGTGATACAGTTTTTACTCTTCTGTCTTGAAAAAGAAAGTGATGCTGTGGAGAAATAAGTAGCCTAATTATTTTCCAAGAGTGTATAACAAAAGTACCTTGTGATGTGGAATGTCTGTTTATTTCCCCATGCAGTTTGAGACATTGGCTTTGAGCTGAAAAACTTCTGAGTAAGCTTGGAACTTTCCTCTGTGCCATTATGCACTGAACTCCTGGAATGGCTGGGACAGTGAGAGCACTAACAGTATGACATTACTTGTTTAAAAACACAAACACTTGCCAGCTGAAAGTTTTCTGAAAAGGGGTCTCAGATTTGCAACCTGATTTTTTCTCTTATTAACAAGGGAGCAAAATACCAGCATCCACTGATGATCAATTAATGCTGGCAAAAAAAAAAAAAAAAAAAAAAAAAAAAAAAAAAAAAAAAAAAAAAAAAAAAAGGCTTATTAGTTCAGTACTAGGCTTTTGCTACTTGATAATGGGATTAGGTATAAATATATCCTATTATGTGATTCCTTTGCTACAAGACAAAGGAGCCTAGAACCTACAACAGTACCTTAATGTCCTCTAATTCTGATTAACAAAGCATGTTCAGAGCATCTGTATGGGAACACGAGGTCTCTGGACAGATGGCCTTTGCCTCTGACAGCATTTCCAAGATCTATGTGGATAATGGAAATCCAAAAATTGCATTTTTTTTCTTTTTTGTCACAGAAAGTTAAAGAATTAAGTTTATTCTGCATTGTTGGATGAAAGCTGTGATAGCATTTTCTGCTCTTGCATTTGTTTCATACTGAAAATAGGCTAAGCATCATGTTCATCACACTCCAGACCAGGCTTCCATAAATCAGTAGAACATGTTATGTGAATCTATTCTGAGAACTGACAAGGGGTGGAAGGTGTTTATATTTTTCAAGTAAAAGCAGATAATTCTCAATACTGGATTGCACAGTACAGCATCTCTCAAAATTATGTAGGTACTGTTTTCCAGTTTTTTAAATTGGCCATCTACTCTCTCTACTATGGGTTGTAATCTTTTAGGCCATTTTATATGACAGAAGCAGTTATTCAGTGTATTAAGATTTAATAGAAAAACATGCTGATTCACAGAGAGGAGCACAAGGCCTTATTATGCTGTATTTCAGGCAGAATATGAATGAGCTTATTTTTTTCCTTGTAGATTCTTGTGTTGGATTCAGTATCAAAGGCCTGATTCTCTTAATTCTTCATGGAGAGGAAGAGGGAGAATGTTGCATACAGCCAATTTGAGATGCTCGAACTTTTGTTGACTGTGGGATCAACTGTAGGACTTTAAACATTTGTTTTTGTAAGTAAAAGCATTCTATAATTATTAGAATGATTTTTTTTAATTTAAAAAAAATTAACTCTCAGTTTTATAAGGACTTGTTAGTTTTTTGTGCTTATATTTTCAATAATTGTATATTTTTGTAGCAAAACAAGCTGGTCGATCTGAGAGAGGGATTAGGGGCTGGAAGTAAGGCTCAAAAAGAGTTTAGGTAACTAAGCATAAGCTTGTGTTTCTTAAAGAGAATGCCAGCCCTGGATTGCTGCATGCCTGCAGAGGTGGTAAAAACCATGCAGGTGTTGCAGATCCTTGCCCGGCTCCAACCTCAGCCTAATGAGAAACCAGAACCTGAGCTTTGCCCCCTCTGTTCCCAGGAGTGGCTGATTTCAGAAGGCTGTGTAATACAGCACTCAGAGCACATGAAGCTGACTGGCTGTATTTTGAAGCATTTTAAATATTTTTTTAGCAGCTGAGACCTAGTCCATGTTTCCCTCCAACTTAAGGCATGAGAGATGCTAAAACTTTATCTCCCATCTCAAACAACAACAACAAAAAAGGCACAGCTGCCTGTGGGTTATTGCATGTGGCTCTGTTTTGTTCATTGAAACTACAGACACCTAGAGAAAAACTTAAACTCCCTGAGAGATCATGTAAATGCCACTGTAGAAAAGGCTCTGAAGTTGAGACCTTCTCCTGACAGGTGATGGTTCAGATTCTTCATCTCTGCACCTAGGATTCTTCCCTTTTATCTAATTATGTGAAATAAAAACCAGAAAATATCAACCTGAGCTTTAGTTGCAATGAATATAGCCTTAAGGTCTTCTTCCAGTTCGTGAGACTCATGCTCTCCCATCTCCTCCAGTGCTAGTTTCATGAATTTCTTGCACATTTATACTGGTTCAAGAGGGGTGATGGTTGGTGAAAAGAGCATTCCTGACACTGCCCTTGTCACTTGGTGGATACATAGACTTTAGTGCCCATGTTTTGCTTCTGGATTTACCTGAAATCTCACCAGATATTTTTTTTTATTAAGAATACACTTACAGATTCATCAGCTGTTGGCAATTTAGCATTGGAACAATCAAAGATTTCTCCTTGTTTATATAAGGTAGCTGACTTCTTTCCCTAAACTTCTGTTCTTGGAATAAAATATGTATCTAATATTGCTCCCCATTGCTTGGAAATCAGAGTTTAAACCACATTTCTTGAGTACTGGGAGCATCAATCACAGAATAGATCAGGAAGCATGGAATGATTACTTGCTTGTTTCTCTTTGTTCTCTGTGGGAACAATATGAATGGAGTAGAGAAAGGATGATTCAAAGAAACCTTTTCAGTAGCCTGAAGTAAAGCTCAGGTCTCTGAGCCTCTGTTAACCATGCTATAACTTTTTTCTTTCTTTTTAACCTATCTCCTCTTCAGTCACAGGGGCATAAAATGGGCTGTCATTACTGTCTACCTTTTTTGCTCCAAGGCAAATTCTTTCCACGTTTCACAGCACCTGCCTCTGTGCTCTCAAGATCATTACAATTTGGGGAAATGTGACTCTCCTACAGATCCCGTCTTTGGAAAAAGCAAAAGCATTTTCATCTTTAAAGGCAGCTGCTGTACACAACTGTTCGCTTTTATGTAATTCTATTTGAACTACCTCTTTTGTGGATAATTCTAGCACCTATGAACAGTAAAATAACATCTGCAATGAAGGTTACTTTTCATAGAATGTCATTTTGTTATGAGGTAGGACTTTCCTGTATTCTACAGCCTGAGTTTAAAAGGACTTCTGTTTTGTCATTTCAGTGGTTTGATTCTGAACCTAGATGGGCTAATAGTTTCAAACTGGCTTGTTGTGTACAGTAGTTGCTGCTCTGGCCAGTTGAAGAAAATGTAATTTTTTATTGTGCTTGGGATTAGAGCCTGCCATTCACTGGGAACTGTGAGATGTAGATCTTGGTCTTCTGCTCAGAATAGGGCCTGATGGAGAGGGCACTATTTAAGAAAATAGAAGATATGGTCCAAACTTCTTCATCATCAAAAGGGGTTTCCATATTGGTCTTTCACATACTACTGTCCTCCTTTCGCTAATAAATATCTCTCACTCTGATTTAAAAAGAAAAAGAGTAGCAAGCCGTGCTCTGTTCTTGGTACTAGTGTTTGTAAGTACCAGCTCTTAAGACACTGCCTTAGCCTCTGCTGCCTCTGTGGATGAAAGCTACTTCAGGAACATAAACTCTGCAGAGGCAACAGGATTGGATTTTCTAATCTGCATTTAATCTTTCTTGTCAATTTTAGATACTCTGTTGCTTACAGGGTGGCATGGCTAAAGTGAAGCAGCTGCTGCGAGTCCAGACAGCTCTGTTTTCCCACCTCTGCTCTCTTCTTTAATCTGTGTGCTACAGTTGTCTCTCAGCTGGCACTGGGGTGTCTGGCCCTTCAGAGAAACAGCTCCAACTTGCTGCCAAGCTGGTTCCATGAACTGCCTTACCGTGGCACCAGATAAATGACAGCTTTGGGTCAAGTGCTCAGTCTGGGGAAGACAGTGGGACTGCTGCCTCTTTTGGCAGCAGGTAGATATGAGATACCTTTGATGCATTCCCAAATTGCACTTTTGTGCATAGGGGGTTTTGTATTATGTTTCTGCTATGCCAAACTCTAATTTTAGCTATCCAGACTAGAGACAACTGCACCAGTCATATATTTAATGAGAAAGTGCAGAACTTCTTGCGTTATCCAGATAACTTACCCAGGATGGTTCGCTGTGAAGAGCTGACACACCTGGATGTGTCACAGCCTCTGCAGGAGCTCTGATGTGCCCAGGATACAGCACATTGACAGAGACCAAATATGGACAAGGGTAAGAGCCTTAAAGCATTCATGACTTGTCAGAGCTAATGAATCTGCAAAAAATGAATAAACAGGAACAATTTCCCTGCTAAGACTTGTTTTGTTGTTTTTTTTTTAATGTGGCAGCTTTTTGTTGTAGGAGTCTGCAGCTGCACTTGGGAAACCCATAGCAGTCTGATGCATGATACAGCCTGATCATATGCATGACACAGGAGAAAATAAGTTAGAAAAAAACCCAGAAAAATTATATTTCTCTATATCCTTCTTGACATCCTCACTGTAGAGAAATACTTTTAGAGAAGCATTTTTAAAATGAAATCAAGATAATAATTTTAGGAGTTTATGATTAAGCAAGTGTAATCCATTGTAGCAACCTAAAATTTTAAAATATGCTCTATGTCCTTTTAAATTATTCAGGTATTTAACTTATCTGTTATGGGTCTTCATGCTAATATGTGCTCTTTATTTCTTGTTTTAATGAAAGCCAGAAGCCAGGAGTCACAAAATCCACACATAACACTGAACAATTGTATTTTCCAAGGAATGGTGCCATTCTTATAAATGGACCTGGCTTTTAAAACTAGTTTGGGAAAAAAATAAACTCCTACTACAAAAAGTCTGGGAAAAATGCTATATCTGTTTAATTCACTTGATTTACCTGCTTTCCTAAGGAAGGAAACATGGTCACCTGACCAACACATGCATGACCAACACATTCTTTGTATGATCATTATTAGTCTTTTGCTGTGCTTTCATTTTTCTGAAGATGGGGCAGTGCCAAGCTGAAAGAGGCACAGGTCTTTGTGCTGTTCAGAAGGACAATCTTTTTCAAGCCAGATTTTTAACCTGATCTCAGGAGGCAGTTGTGCAGGAGGAAGGAACTCCAATTTTCTCCATTACTGGCTGATACCAACCAACATTCAGTTGATTTGTTACCACCTTCTGTCTGATCTGCTCTAGTGCCACTCCATTTATCTTTGACATTAGGTCCAGGATTACCCTTTCAGGCCCCTTCTTTTGCTGTTCATAATACTATTTTTTTTTACAAGTCTGAAGTAAATAGTATTTTTTTTGTGTGGCTTGGTACTATGATAAGTTTGCAACATTTAAATTAACTGATCAGATTTACAAACTGTTGTTGTCAAGGTGGTCACAACTTAACGAAGAGACTAGAAGCAGTCTTAAGTGGTAATTGTTTATTAACAAAAATGTCAAACCTTTTATACACTTCCCAATAGTTTATGGTTCTTTTACCCAAGCCATTGGTTACAACAAATCAACATTGGTGAAAAGTCAGCTAACTTTCTAAAAACACTTCATCCAGCTGTTCTCCTTATCTTTCTTCTGTTCTCTTCTTCTCTTGGTCTCTTTGGTGACAGCCTTGAAGAGAACTCCTTATCAGTTTCCTCTTGCTTCTCATTCCTTCAGCTAACAGGCCTGCTGTTGGCCCCTTCCACAACAAACCATCTGAAGATTTTGTAATGTCAGATAGTAATTTAGTTCTTACATCAGCAGCAAGTTTCACTGTTCTAGTTAATGAGTGAAGGATAATGTTTTCAGCTGCTGTGAAGTGGCATATTTCCATGTAATCCCAAAAGCAGAGGGCTTTACAGAAAGCAAGTGTCTGTCTTAAGACTGACACTACCTGAAAGCATCTTAGAGGAGGCATTTGAAGTAGACAGATGCTTGGATATAATGGCTGCACAGGAAAAAGATTAAAAGTAGTTTTCATTAGGGTAAAGAAAACTTAAACAAGATTAAAGCTGCAAAAACTAGTTGTGATTCTGATCACTTATCTGTAGCCTCACAGAAATGGAATCACCACAAAGAGGCTTTGGATGAACTCACTAAAGCAATAGAAGTTTCATCTATCCTAAAGGTACATCTGCAGTAGGATTTATGGTATATTCATTGCATAATAGCCTGTTCTTTTGTGGGGAGAAGAACATCCAGGGTTTAGTGAGCTGCTACATTTTCAATCAGAGGGTATATCAGAAAAGTGCGCTTTTTAATATTTTTTGTCTTGTTTCAGTCTTGTAGTTTTTTATTACACTCCATTTATTCTAAAGTGATTGGCAGCTGTGTCTTAGAATATAGCTACAGTACAGCAAAATTAGATCAGTGAATATAATAAACAATACTGCATCTAGAGGCTCAGGTAAGACTGAGCTACAAGTAATCCATCTTCTGAATGTATTAAGTTATCTTATGCTTGCACATAGCATTAAGCATATTAAAAATTGAATTTCAAGATCAAAAAAAAATATATATATTTTAGTGAGTAATGGAAAAGAGAGACTGAAGTTCCCTGGTTTTCTACCCACATAACCCTTATCATTAGGTTTTATCCTTAGTGGTCACTTTCTGAAATTGTGGCTTACCTCTTGATCCCTGCAATGTACTTGGAATATTTAAAATGATGCATTTATAAATCTATGTCTGCCACTAATGTCAGGCTGATCTTACAAGAGTCTGAGAGTGCTTAAAAATACTGTGCAAATCCTGGGGGCACTCACTCCTTTCTGGGATTGAGTCTTTTCAGTGAAATGATGTTTTTTCTAATTTTTGTGATCTGTCTACTAAGATCAATTGTACTACACATGTGGAAATGGATTCCTGCTTATGTTTTCATTTTCAGGCGTTATCTGTGATGCTTTTACAGTTATTGATTAAACACACTTAAAGCAGTTGCATTGGCTTTGTACTTCTGTAATCTTATTCACTTCTTTTTTTTCAATTTTTTTCCCTCCAAGGGAGTAAATTGATTTATATGAGCATGCTGTTAATATTATAACTCCTTGTCTAGCCTCTTGGGTTCTAATGTTTTTTAAACACAGTACAATTATGGGAAACATTATATTGGAATGACAATATAAATCATCCCCATAGGAGTCTGAGCAGTCTGGGGAGTTAATCGCATAGAGCCCTGCTGAGGTAAATAAGAACAGTAAATAGAAATAAATAAAAGACCAGTGGTGCTAATGCGGGTGTCTCAAGAATATCATTAAGTTTGTAATGGAATTGTTTACTTGGTGTAATGAGACTCATGTAGTGTAATGCTGCTGCTTAAATCATAACTTTATAGTTCATGGTCCTGTCTCTTTTCTTCAGAAGGTGTGTCAGGTTGGCCGTGTTTCCACATCTGCCCTCCAAACTCCAGCACTTGGCTGGAAAGCATACACACACATGAGATGTGTGGAGATTCTCTAGAACTCTGGTTAAATTTAGTCAACACATATTGAAGTTCAGGTACAAAAAATTTCCGATGGGGATAATTTTTTTTTTTTAATTTTTATTTTTCTTTTTCTTACCGCAAACAGAGTGTCAAAAAAGCTATGGAAATTGGATAATGAAAATAGTTTCATTTGCTGGTCATCCATATTCAGTAGGGGTGGTGTTTGGGTCCAAAAAGGGTCTTAGACTGCTTTGTGCTTGAGCACAGGGTGAATTTGGCAGCTGGGCAGCCTGATGGTCATCTTCTCTTGCAGCAGCTTCTTCACCAGTACTTAACTCCCATTGATACTCCAAGCTCTTCTTCCTTCCTTGGCATGCAGGGAAAGTAAAGCATGAGTTTAAAATACAAAATGAAAACAGTTAATCTGAAAAGAAACAACTCTAGGGATTTTTTTCAGTCTTTGTTTTTAATGTATACAAATTACATAGTAGAAAATACTTCAAAAATATTACCTTTCCATAGAAAATATATTCCCTTAGAATAAATTCAGCAGAAACACATGAATAAAATTAAAGTAAAAAAAATTAAACCAATACATTTTTGTATTGGAATTGATCTTCCACAAGATTTCTTTTTGGAGATGCTAGGGAAATTGTATGTAAGGCAACTTGTATAATTGAAAGTATCCTCTGTCTATGTAAAAATGAACGTAAAATATTCATTGCATAAACACAGCCTTTAGAACACATTGTTTTAAAATTTAATAGTATTAACTATTTATTAAATTCTGAACCAATCTGAGAGCAAGATTAGACCTGTGCAGTCTGTTACACAGATTTATGTGCTGCAAGTATAATATGGCACTATTTTCAGTGATAGGAGTGCTATCAGTACAAGGTCTAAAAGTTTCAGGGGAAATACTTCTCACATTGGGGACTTCAGTGCATCTTGAACTTGGAATAAAGCTAACCAGATTTTTAGAAGAAGACTTTTAGAAATTATCAAGGACATGTCTTAAAAATTATAATACTGCATACTCATACTGTATGTATTATGTGCTCTGATGTAATTATGAAAAACTATTTGTAAGAAAAATGTCTGCAGCTTATTTGCTGCTCATGCATGATGCTAATGATACTGTATAGTTGAACCTTGCAAACCCTGTAAGTAATCATACAAACAGGGGTAATGAAGACCATGAAAATGTATAAGAATTTTAGTTTGTTTTGCTTCTCATGCTCTGTAAAAAAAAGGAAAACATAAGGTGAATTTGGGCTTTAGTTTAGGCACTTTCATAACTTTTCTAAGCTGCTGTTTATTCTGAATAGAGCATAATCAGTAAATGCTGCCTTCCAAAAAATGCCTTTCCAATAGGCTTTGTCCTTTCTCTGGAGAAAGATGTAGAAATGTAAAGTTCACCCATAAAAGGTTTTTTAGTGGAACTGCTGAAACTCATAGTGCCGATGCTGTATGAAGACCCTTTCAGTTTGTAAGGCTTGCTCAGGCAACTGGATGATCTTCAGAGATTAAGTGATTCTTGATCAACACTGACATCATGTGTATCAAAGCTGCCTGGGTGGACACCTTGTTCTTATTATTAATCCTTCAAGGAATCAGGAGTGATGGTTTCTGGAATCTGGTATCTATATCTTCTCCACATGCTCAAGCTTACTCAAGGAATCATCACTGTCTTGTACCTTTAATCCTATGTGGTTGATAGTCTAGGTAAAATTTCATTTCTATTCCCTTAACAGGCCTTTCAACTGTCCAAGAAAAGTTACCAGTTTTTTGATAAGGATGACTCTAGTCTGAAAATGATATATTTCTCTGATAAGTGAGAACTCATTTGATTGTATAGAGAATAAAGAGCCTCTCTGAAATAACCAGTCAGAAGAAGCTTGTTGGTCACTAAAAGTTCTCCTGCATTACAATTCAGTCAGAATTTAAGTGATCTGAATATCAATCACAAAATATGAGTATCAGACAACATACCCCAAACTGAACACTGCACAAGACAGATCGTTCACTTGGTATTTATCAGATGATTCAACCTCACAAGGAAACATGTATTTACTACTGCAAACGTTATATAAATGCTGGCCAGACTGGTAACGTTCAAGAGGGGGAAGGTTGACTTTTGTTCCTCCTTGGAACAGATCCTTGATGATGCTAAATTTCATCTTTTGTTTCTGTTTTTTCCCTGAAAGTTTTTACACATTTATATTTTGTTTTTCTTTTCCCCTTAAACGCCTAAGGATCCTCATCTCAGTAATCCTCTATTTGTAGTTCTATCTTTCTTATCTTGCCTGGCTTCACTCTGCAGATCCTCTCACTGCTCTTTCTCACATTGCAGTTTGCTTAGTGTTTAGAGCTAAGGTTACACACCCAGCTGTACTGGAGCTGGGCCTTGGAGCTGTGGTCACAGGCAGCTCTGGCTGTGGGGCAGCCTCCGGAGTGCTTAGAGAGAGGCAGAACCATGCCAGTATAAAATACCAGTGCATTTATAGTCATTAACACTTTCCATACATATCAGTGTGTTAACATTATCAACTCTACCCGCTACACACCACAGCTCTGAATGCATCGAAGATTTTACTACGTACTTTTTCAAGGAACGTGTTTCTGAATCATAAAACATGTTCTACTAAAATATTTAAATTCTTCCCTTTTTTGAGCAAGCCTGTTTTCTTTCAGTGTAGCACTAAGGAGAAAGCATGCAGTTGAATCACTTCTGCATTAAAAAGTGCAGCCTTTTAAGTGCAGTACTCCAACTAGATATCCAGACAACACTGCTGTTTCAAGGAGGCTGTCAGATGTGGACTCAACAAAGGAACTGGGTGCAACATCAGAAGGCCTATTCCCAGAGGCTTATTTATTTTCCCCTAGAAATTTCTGTTCTGTTATTTTTATTGAGAAGCATTTTTAGGTAAATATAGAAGTATATAGTGGGTTTTTTTATGGAAAATAATGCAGAGTTCTACTTAGCCCCTAAAGTGTGAGCTGGGAATTTTTTGATTGGTGGGTTTTTTATTAATATTAGTATAAATATTATTGTTATTATTGGAGTTTCTTTGCGTTGGTTTGTGGGTTTTTTTTTTAATTGAAAATATGGAAAGTATGGACAGGTGGGAAATAAAAGTCTTATAGCTGTGGATTTTCAAGACAGGGAAGTTACAATTTCCTGATCAATCTGTAAAATATAATATGTGTAAAACTTTACAAATAAAATCACTGCAGGCAAATGACCAAGTTATGACTTTCAAATTCTGGCATAGACCCTGGCACCTAAATTAATGTTTTTCAATGATACTTACCAGAAATACTGAGTTGCTGATTAGAAGAGATAGAGTTTTTTTCTTAAGCTCACTTGCAGAGAAAGATTTTTTTTTCCCTTGAATGTGTCAAAGTGATTAAACTGATTGAAAACAGTAAAAGAATAGTAACATCTTTTAATTAGAGTCAGGAGGAAGAAGTATTATAATCAGAGGAAAGGTTCAAAGCAGATTTTTTTCCAAATAATTTTTTTCTAGAGTATATTTGCATGCATAGGTCAAAGGGTGAAATAACAGATGAAAAAATGTAAACTAACTGAAGTGCAAATGTAAACTCATTTCAGGTTGTTATTTCTCTACAGATTGTTTTGCATTGTTAGTTTATCTAAGCACTAACATGGAGGTAAGATGAAATTTCTGTTTTCATGAGCCTAAAATAGCCTCATCAAAATTTGCTGTTCTGAAGGAGAAAATAGCAGAGTTGACATAAGCGGTTTTATGCAATTCCTCTTCTGATGTTTCCTCCACATTTTGCTATCATGAAATATAAAAGAAAGTGAGGCTTTGGGCCATTATAATCCATGCCAGTATTTTCAGACCAATAGACAGCTCTGTAGATATTAAGGATCATTTTGTCTGGGAACCCAGACAAAATTCAAAATGGATGTAATGTACCTGTGTTGACCTTTTTTTAGTGTCCAGTATCAATGTACAATTTGAGAACATTTTTAAAGAATTTTGACACCACCATTTTGGTAACCCCTTTCAGTAACTTTCTGTAGGCTGCAGTTGGTTTCTCTCAGCATTCCTCTCCTCGTCAAACTAAACAAGACTTTTTCCCTCAACCTCTCTTCGCAGCCTACGTATCCTCTCCCTCATGAGCCCTCTCCCATACCTTCTCCAGTTATCTTAATTTTCTGCACCAGCCAGGTGGTACAAAGCAAGATCCACTGCTCCACATGTGCCTCACCAATGCCAAGCACAGGGAGATGCTGCCATTCCTGCAGTTTGGTGTCCGTACTCCTCCCCGGGTGAGCATTATTTGCTTTCCCTGAGTGCACTCTACTGGCTTGTGTACAGCCTGTGACCCACCACCATGACCACAGCAGCTTTTCAGCAGGGTTCCTCTTCAGTCAGTTGGATTCCAGTTTGTCGTTATGTCTCTGAGTTCCCTGTCTGGGGTGCTGAATGGACACTCCTTTTGGTTTGATCTCCAATGTCTTGTCAAACTGAAAGTGATATTTTTTGAGAAGAGAATTTCTCACTCAGTGTCTGTAATAATGTAGAATTGATATGGAGTGGTACTTGAAAAGTTTGAAGTACTCTAGTGGCAAATAACTTTGTAGTAAGTGTTTCCAAACAAAATCTTTGGCCAGAATTTTCCTCTCGGCTGTTAATCGCTTTATTGCAGAATTTGGGAAGGTTCCACATGCAGAAATGGTGTAATGTAGTGATGAACAAGACCTGCCTTAACTCTAACCTTCTTCTCTCTAAACTTGAAGCCACTATGTTTGAATTAGCCTGCATTTTTATACCAGCTATGATGGATCCTATAAGGAATTTTGAAAAGAGCTGAATTGCTGAAAGGGATCCCAGGGTGAGATGAAAATTGATTAATACTTACAGATGTTTGCAGATTATGAAGTTATTCTATGTAAATAAAGCACATCTATATTCAGATTTGCAAATTAAATGTCTGTTCATTTCACATGCATTTGACTACTTGGAAAGGAGGAGGGGAGAATAATAATAACCTTCTCCTTTTTTTGGAAAGGTAACAATACTGACTGAATTATACCTTTACCAGCTGGTAGGATGGCATGCCTAAGACTTTTTGCCTATTGCTCTTTCATAGCCTGGTTACAACTTCACAAACTCATAGAGAAAAACCCACAGCTGTTTAAGCCCATCAAATAAATGGTTTACAAGAAAAGGCATAATCAGCCGTATCAAGTATTTAGTCAATTATATTAGCAACATAAAATTAAAATTATGACTATTTGACAAGAGATTTTTTTTAAGATACCATATTTGCATAATGCTTGTCTTTTCATACTATAGAAAGCAATGAGACATCACAGAAGAAATATATCCATTATTCATGAATTTAAGTAATCTGACTAGCATGTAGAAAATAGGACTGAACTAGATTTGAAATTGTTGGAGTGATTTTTTTTTTTAAATACAGGCAATTATTGTTTGTTTTTTTAACTAATCCTATTTCTTCAGTCTGATTCAGTATATGAATTTGCAGTTAGAAAATTAAATATATTTTCATTAACTTCAGTATAATTGACACCTTATATGACTCAGACTGCTGAAAGTAAGCAATTCAGGCTGAATTATACTGTCACATCTGTGAGACTGATTAGACATAAACATCAGTCATGACAATTCAGGTTAACTGTAGTGCATGTGGCTTCTCCAGAAGCCCCTGTACTATGAACATGGATGTTGACTGAGGCTGCTTATCAGAAATATGTTAGGTTTCAAAAGGCAGAAGTAATTAGGAAAAAGAGTCATCTTTTTCTATTGTTCCATCTTGTTTTTGCAGGCAAGAACTGTTTCTTTGGTCTGCAGTTTGCACTATTTCTCAGTGCAGGAACAGTAACAAGATGTAATGATCAATGGAGGAGCCATAAACAAGACTAGTCCATACCTGCTTACCTAAATAGCATATGCAACAACTACATGACAAAAAACAGTGCCCAAAATTTAGCTCAAAATGCTCTGTGGATTTTTCCTCTCTTTCCAGTGAAAAATTGCAACAAAGAAGCTCTGCTCTTCAGAGCAACAGCTCTAAAGCTGCAACTTGCATCTCTGAAATGCAGATGAGATTGTGCTGTATCAATTCCAAAGCTCCATCAATTCCCTCTCACAGCTGCCCCAGTGAGATGTTAGAACATCCCTTACTCTATTCAGGCTTTTTATATCCAAGCCTTACATGTCTCAACTCAACCAAGAACCTTTTTATTTCTGACCCTACAGCTTTATATTCTTTAAAGATAACAATGTACTTTGCAGACTGTTATCTAGTAATAGTGACACTGTAACTGGTAGTGGTAGTCTGAGATTGTAAGGAAATGAATATTTATAGGTAATATCTGTTAATTATTTTATTAGGTGGAACATTCTGTAGAGAAATGAAGACTTTTCTGACATTGGTCTGAGCAAAACTCGGGATGCTGCTAAAAGTGTTGATTAATACAGTTAAAGGAGGAAAATATAATGATAATTAATGATAATGATAATGATAATTAATTTATGGAAAATGGCATTGTTAGTTGTAAAACAGATTCTTCCTAAATAATTTAATATTTTTATATCCTATCAAAGATAATCTTTAATCTTTGCTTTTACTGTTAATTAACATTCTCATTGATCAAGCTCAATCTGATCTAGGAAAATGCTGATATTCTAACCAGTGACATGATCAGAGTTCTTTGAGACAGCCTGGACAGGACAGAGTCCTTTGGAGCTCACTTCAGCTTCGTGGCCTGTTACAAATGGATTAGAGATCAAGATTTTTAAATTTAATATTATTTAAATGTATATCTTACTGTGATAGATACTATTATGAGACAACCCCATTCCATTATAATTTGAACTGCTTCTGTTATATTCACTAATAGAAGAAAAAAAAAAATTCTCACAAATCTCTAACCTGAATAACAGTTTTGTAGCTGCTGTCTGCTGATCTCATTACCCATGAAGAAACATACTTGCAAAAGAAAGAATAGGTACTTACTTTACAGAAATGAAGATGATTCACCATGGATTCCATGGCTAAAACAGCTTTCCATTGTAATTCTGTATAGTATTATATAATGCAAGAGGAACAGGACTGCTCCAGCATGAGGCATAAGGACATTTAAAATTCAGCTAGGGTTCCTTATGACTGCTGCAAACCAAAGAAAATTCAATGACAAGCACTAGGGGTTTATTACACTGGAATGGAAAATCTTATGGATTATATTTATTAAAAATACTATATATTATTTCTTGAAATTCTAAGAAACATTCAACTTTCCTCCTTTGTATCATTATTTCTTGTCCCTCTATAGTATTTTTATTCTTCTCTGATTCCAGTTATTGCAATCCTTTGGTTGTCTCCTCACACAGATGTCCGTCCCAACTTTGTTCTCCAATTGTTCTCCTGACTGTCTTGGCACATGTATGTTCTTTATGTTTCTTTCACTTAGTGAGTCAAGATTAGCCTTGTTGGAGACTAGCTCAGTGATAGATAAAAAAATGTTGAAATACACTTTTCTGTTCTCTCAGCATCTTTGCCGTTTCTAAGACTGTTTGCATTGTTAACTGTCACAGCATACTGAACTGAAGTTTCAATCTCAAGACTTCTTTTTGATGAGATGTAAAGTTTGTTTAGAACTCAACACATTGTTCCTTTCAGCACACATTACCTTGTGATTGCCAATGCTTAATGTAATCTGTTTGACATACAGACTGACTCTCTGAGGCCCTCTGGACCTCCTCCCCTTGACCTGCACTAACATGAGATTTCATTCTGCATTTCTCAGTTTAGAGGAAATGAAGGCTGGGGGTCTTATTTTAAAGCATGTTTAATGTTTCTGTTTACTCTGTTTTGAAAAATAAAGTGTTTTTTCAAGATTATATATATATATATATATATATATATATATATAATATATATGTGTGTAGGGCACTGGTAAATGCTCATAACTTTATGTTTACTTAACAAAGTGTTTTCCCCTGAAAGTAAGAAATTGTTATACCTTGGAATACTCTTAGAAATATATCAAGAAAAAAAAAATACATTTTGCAAATGTCAAATGTTTGAATTCATGTCTCAGGCTACTCATTTCAGACTTGGAGAAGTGTCTCAGTTCCTCCCTTTCCCTGAAGAGGATTTGAAGTCACAGGACATAACTCCTGAAGATGGGAGTTTTTTGTCATTGAAGGAGTGCTCACAATCTCTATTTGAAATTCTTCCACTTTAAAATGGAATACCTAAATATTTTTTTGGCCATAAGGAGAGAATGTGTTTTATAAGGCAAGGCTTTGAGCTTAATGCCCTATGACTGGATTGTTTCACTGTATTCTCTCAAGAAGAATTGTGCCTATCTCCTCTACTGCTAGAAATGTGGGGATCTCTTGTTTTGACTGGCACTGCTGGATTTAAGTACATGTGTTTGATTAAAATTCCATTTTAGACACCTACATTCTTCTATGAAACAGGAGATTAATGTTCCTGACATAGGAAACAGCTGAATGAGTGTTTAGGAATTTAAATTTTGGGCCTCGACACTGAAGACACACAGTGGTGGTACTGAAATTCTGCAGCTGCACACATGTATGGTCCTTAGGGCTACTTACAAGCTTATACTGCTTTTCAATTAAGCTCAAGCATGTGATTTGATTAATTAGCATCAAACATTTTGATTCTTCTACCTAACTTCTAGACAGCTCTTGTGAACTCATATTCTTTCAGCATATAACACCTTGTATTTCAGGTTTCTTGTCTTATTTCTATTTAAATCAGTGACTATGGGAATAGGAATGTGTTGTTGGTATGATCACAACACATAGAATGACAATATAAAAGTTCAGAAGGTTTCTTTGTTATGGTTGTATGCTGTCTTTTAAACAGTTTTTACAAACCTTGAGAGCAACTTCCAATTGGTTAATAGTTGTCTTGTTGATTATTTTATTGGTTAGTAAAAGACATTTTACTTGTCTATTAAATCTATCTATTCTTGGATTGTTTACATATTTTCTTTACTGATTCTCATGGGACAAAACTCTTGTTATTACAGGTGCACTTATTTTTCACCCTTAGAATAGATTGTTGTGTTAAAGGAACTTCTCATTCTCAAAACAACTTCACATGGGAACTTACAGATTACTTGTTAGCTGCACTTAGAAGAAATGACAGGCTAGCTTTTTACCCTATTCCTACAGTAATGTTCCCATGTTCTGTTTGAATTATGAGACATTTGTTTCTCTGACATTAAAGAAGGAACTTTGAAGAATTTCTTTGAACTCCTTTGGATCATTTGGGGTTTGCTTGATTTCAAATCTCTAGAGCACTTTCTTAAATGTTAGTAGATGTACTCTTAGAAGTATCATCATCTAACAGGAAGTATTTGTTATCTCACCATGGAATATGCTTCCTGCAGTTCAGGGTTAGGTAATAAATACTCCCTCAATCTCATCAAGCCTATGTTTTCATTTAGACCCATCTGATTTAAAAGGAAAGGGGAGAATATGTTGACATGTGTGTGATACAGTGCCAGTAGTCAGCTAAAGTAAGATGATCACAGACCATTTTAGAAGAAACAATTTCTAGATTATTGGCATGGATAAACTGGTGAAGATTTTAAGATTTTTTCATGCTGTAGAATTGTAGCACTCTAAATAATTGTACTTTACTGTTTTGAGTCTAGTCATTACCAGGAAAATAAGTTTTCTTTAGTAATATGTATCAGTTTTAGTTCTGGACTGGGATTATTTTATGCTTACTCACACACCAGTTTTAAATGCAATTTAATTAACCTAATTCCTTAAAAATTTGAGGACTTAGCCTCTGACATATTCATACTCTTGCAAAAATAATGGTATGACTCATAACTCAAGTAAGGTGGCATATCAAATGTTCCTCTGAATTTTCTCTGGTACCAAATGGTTTTAAAATAGTTTCCATTTAGAAATTGAAGTGTCTGCTTTATACTCCTGATTCAACATGAGCTGAGTGCTCTGGGTTTCTGAAGCTCTTACACTTTGTTTCTGGAGTGGGAAGATCTCTGTTTCACCAGAAAGTTCTTCCTTGGCTGTGACCGAAGGCAGTGTAACCACAGCTTATGTGAGGGCTTCACCTGAGATCTTCCTGTGTAGTGTTTGCAAGATATGTCACACCCTAACTCACACCTGTATCAACACCTGCACTCCTAAAATGAGATTACTACCTGGGAGAACAGTTTGGGGTGCTACAGAGCTGGTAGCAATCAGCATCCTCTGGGAGGTGCTAGTGCTTTACAGTATTCCCAGACTTCATGCTGTGGGACCTATCCTCCTAAGGAGGCACGGAATGCTGTTTATTCATACACAGCTTGGGGAAGCTGAGCAGTCTTGAAAAACTGGTCTCAAAAGCATTATACTCATTATATTCAAAGCGTTAAAACATTAAATTTTTTTCCTTTTATTTCACTTCTATTTGTGGCACCGTTACAGTATTTAGAACTGCTGCTAATTAAAAAAAAAAAAAAAAACAAAACAAAAAAAACCTCTGCAGATTTCCTATTTTTTGGTAGCAAATGGAAGAATTTTGACCAAATCTCCAGAGCCTTGAACTGCATTTAACAGTTCCTGTGACACAGATGTCCATCTATGATGACACTATTCAAGAAAATCATCTCAGTCACTTATTTTTATCCAAGACTAGATGTGCATACTTCATTTTTAACATGCAAAATTATGACCATAATGCAGCAAAACTGTGACCCTCTGTTCATTCAGAGAACAAATAATGTAAAGAAAAAGGATTTACAAAGGCTGTATCATATTTTTCTTGTCAATCTATCACATGCTGTTTAAGTTTGCTAAAAAAAAATTATTATTGTAGCATCATAGTATTTTATTTTAATTTTCTCATTGTAAATAACTCAGATAACTACTGTGGCTACTCAGTGAGCACCTTCTGTACACTCCCTGCTCTTGCTCTGGAGATCTCTGCTTCAGGTGGAACAGTTTCTGAAGCTATGTTTGCATGGTTCTCACCTTGATGCTATAAAGGTTCTACTGTCCTTTTTTCACAGACTAGAAACCAGGTTTTTTTATTTGGCAAACCTGTAGTAAACGAAAAACAAACAAAGATTAAATTGAATTTTGGCGTAGTTATCTTTTTCATGCTTTTGTGAATACTAACAAAAAATTAACAGACCTCAAATAATTTCTGGTACTTAACTTCTTTTAAATCAGCAGTAAAATTTATAGTGAAAGGATTTTATCTTAGTATTATTGTTAAGTTTCAGGCTTTAATCTAACTTGTAACATCATAATGGTCTTGGATATCACAGTGTGAATTTAAGTCTAGCTGGCTTTCTGCATGTGTTGGTTCATGCTTAAGCATTCTACCAGGACATGTCCTGAAGGTGCACACTCAACCCTGTAGTCATCCTCACCTGTCCCAGATGGGATCTCGGAAATACAGATGGGAAATTTTAAACAACATTGCAGCAATTTTGGACAGAATTCCAAGTCAGCCTGCACTCAGAAAATGCAGCCAGAGAAGGCGATCTTAAGAGAGTAGGTCCATGCTAGGTTTGTTTAGAATAAGAAGGTAAAATTTCATGTCTAATTTAATTAAAATGATGGTATTTGAATTCTTAAATTTAGCCACTAAAACATGTGACCTAGTTTTCAGAGATTCTGTGGGCACAAGAAACCCTCTTTGAAATGCATGTATCTTTTTGGTCAGTTTGTTGCTGTAATGCAGAGACTTGTCATCTTCCTGTTTTCTGACCTGCTTCTTCCATTTCTATTGTGGTCTCAGATCTGTCTGTTCCATCAACTGAAGGATTGCATTTCATGGGTAATCTCTGTAAATCTTTGGCATTTTAGCAGCTGTTGCAGAGCAACACTTGAAGCAGGGCATCTTAACCTTCCAAGAGGTTAAGTCACCGTGATAGGTAATCTGTGCATTCATGAACTACAATCTTCAGCTTCATCTGCAGATCATGCTACAGTGCTGACTGCTAGAATGAAGCTGATATGCACTTCAAATGTAAAGAGTGGGTTTTTTTAAGTCTAAATTACACACATATATTCAAGACTACCTAGAAACCTAGCATGTCCTGTACTTAGGTGGAATAGCACTTGTGACTTAAATACAGGCAGCAGTCTTCAGTCATTTTCCATTTCATAAAACAGGACTTCTGAAGTGCTGGCTAGTGAAGGTCCCACCTTGATACTGGAGGAAGTCTCTTGGGTCAATGAAATGTGGCCTTGGGAAACTGTCATTTGACAATGGCAACACAGGGTGGCCACCGAACTGCAACAACATCCGGTTTATGTCACGTTCGTGCTTCTCATTGACAGAAATAATTCAAAGTGCTGAATTTAGAAAGGACTGTTGAAGGAAACTGTCTGTCTCTTCTTTTTACTTAAAGGAAATACCCTGTGAAATGGTCTGCTTTATATGAGCTACAAGTCAGATAATTCAAAAATAAACTACCTGTGAATGTTTGCCACAGGCAGAGACTACAGGATCAAAAATTGGGGAAGAGAAAACTTGGCATTGCAATGAAGAGAAAGAAAATTATGGGAAAAGGTGAGATGTTGGGACAACTCTGGGAGAATGATCAGGTGTGTAAAACTGGAGAAATAAGAGTAAATGGATTTGTAGGGGATGGAGGTCTGTTGCCTCTTTCTGTGTACCAGGATCTTGAAAGGACCCATCTATCATGAGCCTGTGAACCCGGTGTCCTGTGAGACCTGACATTTGGCCTCTTACCTTGAAGAGTAGGAGAACCACTTACCCTCAGATCACCCCGGTCCTCATGGCCCAGACTCTGTTTTGAGCAAGCTGAGGAGGGCATTAGACACCACAAAGCAACCTTCAACTTTTGCCAGCCACTTTTTGTTTTGTCAGTAAAGAATAATGCTGGCAGGCTCCAGCTTCCTGCTTCCTTTGCAGGTGCTCTGCACAGAGACAGCCAGCTGAGGGGGCGGAGGGCAGGGGGCTGCTGCTGAGTTATGGGGGCTGTTCTGGGCTCTCCTGAGCTGGGCCTGTGCTACTGCACTACACACTCTGTAAAAATACCCATCTGAGGGTACCTGTTTTGCTTTGACTCATTCCACTGGATAACATTAACAGCCACACAAATGTGCCTTGAAGATTACTTTACAAAACAGTTCAAGAAAGTGATATAGAGAACGAATGTTTAAAAATAGCTATTTTCCCGTGACACTGCAACATTTTGGATGAGATGACAAATCCAAAACTAAAGATGTGTATTTATTTCGCATTAAGCTCAGCTACTGCTCATAAAAGAAGCCGCAGCGAACTAAAAATGCAAACCAATTAGAGTGTACTGACTGCCAAGACACTGTTTGTTCTTTGGTTTGTTTTGAAGGTACTTTCAGTTCACTGCTTACTGATGTAGTACAGCAAAGATAGGCTTTAATGCATGGCAGCCCTTCTTTTGTGTTTCACAACAGAACCGAGCAGTCCTTTTGCCTTCAGACCTTATCCAGCTGTGGAGTAAAAACTGTGGGCATTTTTACCTGCACATCACTGGCTTCAGCAGCAGCAGCAGAATATGACAGTGGTACTTCAGCACTGTGTCAGCCAGCAAGGGTCAGACTTCTGTGACTTTGGAGAAGAAGGGAAGGTTCCAAATGGACTTGTGAAGTATCCCATGAAGGGGTACCTGAACCAAGAGGCATCTGGATTAGCCCATTATATTAACCAGCGAGGTAAAAGAAAATTGTAGAATATCCAAAACAGCAGGTTTCATGAGTAGCAAAACCAAAAATAAATTAGTTTACCTGCAGATTTGAACCTCCTAGCTGGACCCTCTGATGACTTGATGACACCAGCCATGTTTTACACTATGGCAATAGGATATTCAGGATGTATTTACTCCTCTATGCAGTAACCAGCACCTGAAGTGGGTTCAGCCCTTCATTCAAGGGGTGCTTATGAAAGGTCTCCCTCCACCTCCTCTGTATACTTTTGTAAAACCTGTAGGAACCCAACATCTCTAACTTGACATGAAACAATTTTTAAATTGATTACTGACAAGGTAATTGCGCATACACAGAGTTACTAAGTGTAATTGCCATAGGAAGCTGGGCAAACTCCAAATGTCCAGCAAAACTTGTATTATTGTTTTGACAAGCTGGGTGGCATTTCATCAGAGAGCTGCCCACAGTGAGCCTCTCTCAGTCCACAAAGCCAGGCTCTCAGAGCTGAGGACAGCTTCTTGTGCACAGGGCTGACGAGAGAGAGGTCCAAGATCAGACTGAATCAGCACCCAATCTATCTACCCTGAGAGTGTTTTAGTTTTTGCTAGATTTAGGGTTAAAGAACCTTACAGTGAAGCAATTCTATGGATCAGACTAAAAGCAAAGCATTATTTAAAGCAGTTTGATTCACGTTTTTCATTAGGCTGTTGAGATGACAGTTATGACAGACGACTCAGAATAATGCCACAGTGATAGAGCATTTAATTGCCTAACAAAGCAATTCTACAAGGGAATCCTACAGGGGTTATTAAAACTGATGAATGAACTTCGTACCTATCTGCAGGATACACTGAAGGTACACCTGTAAGACTGCCAGGCAGCATTCCCTTCTCATCTGCTCTGCTACATCAAGATATACCCTCTCACGCCAGCAGCATTCTGTGAGGGAATCAATCTGCCCGCGTCTCACTGAGTTTCCATTTGCCTTCTTGAACACATACATCTGTGCTTTTTAACACTAGATACAGTCTGCACTGAACAATTGTTAGCTTACTTCCTGCAGGCATTCAAAGCATGACATTTCTTCCATGGCCTTCCCAAGCATTCCCCTGCCAACATCCTCTGAAAGCTCTTCTTCCTTTCCCTGCTGAAGTGATGGGAACTGCTTCTGCTGACGGTCAGCTCTTCTTGATCAATGGTCCACAACAGAAAATCATCCACCTGCCCCCACTGGCCACATGCCATGGGAGCACACAGAGAGGACTCCTGACCATATGGCAGCATGCTTGTGGAAAACAAAGTGGGGAAACAAATTTTGTTTCCAGTACAGACAAGACGAAAACTTCTCTTAACTGAAGGGTGCGGGACACTGCATCTTTTAGTCAACCACATAAGAAGTTCATATTAGTCTGCCTGCTTTTCACAGTAATGCAACATTTACCACTCCTGCTGTCAAGCACAGTTTCCTCCTTCTTTGCAATTCTGAAGAAGAAGGAGAGAAGAATCAAAGGAAAAAGTGATTGAACAACAAGCATATAATAAGTAGTTGAAGTCCAGATGTGGGTCATGATGTTGATAAGGAGACTGGGGCAACTCTCCTATGGGGACAGGCTAAGAAAGTTGGGGCTGTTCAGCCTGGAGAAGGTTGCATGAACACCTCATAGCAACCTTCCAATACCTGAAGGGGATCTACAGAGAAGCCAGAGAAGGACTCTTTATCAGGAACTGAAGTAATAGGACAAAGAATAATTGGTTCCCACTGAAAGAGGGAAAATTTAGGTTAGAAATATATGAAAGAAATTCTTTACTGTGAGGATGCTGAGATACTCGAACAGGCTGTCCAGAGCAGTTGTGGATGCCCCACCCCTGGCAGTGTTCAAGGCCACACTGCATGGATCACTGAGCAAGCTGGTCTAGTAAGAGGCATCCCTGTCCACAGCAGAGGAGTTGGAACTAGATGATCCTTAAGATCCCCTCCAACCCAAGCCACTCTGATTCCAAGGTGTTGACAGCAAATGTTTTCAAAGCTGTATTCAGGATCTTGCAAGGTAGGAAAGAGAAAGATGAGGGGTTATCCATGTTACAACTGAAGAAAATCTCACCATAAACAAAAAGACTTGGAAAAACAAATGAGTATCACTGCTTCATTTTATAAAATGAAGAAGTATTTTTCATCTATATTATTTAAAAAAGTTTTATGAAAACATAACTTTCAGCCAAAGAAGTTCTCCTCTCATATTCAGCAATTTTCATGAAATATCTAAAGTATTTTAAACAGACTCCCTGAGGTTTTCATAAAAAATAGATGCCAGTATAATGAAAATAATTAAGTTCTCAGTGAAATATGTCCTAAGCTGGGCATACTCCCACAGTATGACAACACACGCCCAGTTTTCATGAAATTGTATGCTGCATTTCATGAATTGTTCAGACCCATATTTTACAATATTCATTATGTTTCATAGCAATATTCAAGACATTTAATAGCAATGTGCATACAATATTAAAGCATAAAAAAACCCCATCCAAGCCAGAAGCTTAATAAATCACAGGAATAAAAATCGTCTTCCAGCCTGCAAGAAAACAGACATCTTCCTCCATTTTTCTTATATTTTGTTAAAGGAAGACTAGCAATGTTTTGTAGGAGATTCACAAAATAGATCTTAAATTCTCACCAGCTGCTCATAGGCTGGCCATTCAGAGTTACAGAAAGCATGAAGACAGCACTGCTGCAGCTTCACTGAAATTTATTTTAAATTGTTAATTATTAAAAACAACCACTTTCCATCATAGCAGGCATCTGACAGCCTTAATACAGAAAGCATAAAGTTCTTCTGGAGAGAGCAACTTTCTAGTTGCTCACAATTTCTACCTCTGTGCCTTCAAGTATATAATCCTAATACTAAAGTCTGTTAAATAGGTCTCCAACCTTACAGCTTGCCTTTTGGTTTTCTAAATTAATACTTCATCCTTATCTTGCAGCTAATTAGACATTAGTTCATCAGCCATTCAGGACAAGGCTTTGTTGATCATGGAAGTGGAGGATAAGGCGGGTCTTCAGAGGCAAAGTTATCCATTATAGGAATTAATGAAGCTGAGGGAAGAAGTAGGTGCTTTACAGCACAGGGTATTAATGCTGACAAACATATCACTGCACTAAACAATCCTTTGGAGTAAGGAACTCTACTAAAACACAGACACAATGGAATAGCAAGGAGGATTAAATAAGGTTTCTTAATTGCTTCCACCCTTTTGACATCGTATCATGTCCTACCTGCACCAGCTGAATTTTCTTTACATCAGCAGAGGCCGGTCCCACCCCCAGCCAGCAAGTGACCTGCTCAGGCAAGTGCTGGCTGATGAGCAGAAGCAGCAGGTTTCTGGTGGTGTGAGTGACTGGCTTTTGCAGAGCTTAGGAGCCAGGTACCAGTGTGCTGCTTCCCCAGCTTTGCTGGCTTTTTATTGTATCTCTAGAGACATGATCTGTCCTGTTAGGAGCTTCTTCAGTTGGGGCAGGTGAGGAAACACCCCACCCCCCCCCACCCCCGGCATCCAGAGAAAGGATTTCTCCCTCCTCGTTTCTCTTTTTAAAATGTTTTGTTATACTCAGCTGTCAATGCCTGTGGATGGCAATAGGGTGCAAAACATAGCAATTCATGTGTGCAACTACTCATGAGTAACAATACTCCACCTGTAACGTTAAAACACTGGGACGGTCAGTCTTGCTACTGCAGGGGTGTGTTGTATTTGCTGGGCAATGGGGAGAGACACTGGGATTCTTTCTGGAGTTTGTTCTGTTACTTTTTAGGGAAAGCTTCTTCTAATGAAAGTTTTGCAAGAAACTAGCTTAGAATTTGTCTCATCGTGACGAAGTGAGACTAAGGTTCTGCCTTAGAGAGGCCTTAAAGTATTCTTTTCTCAGCTCTGACTGGGCCAGTAAGTGGCCATCTTCAGCTTTTTCACAGGCAAAGAGCATTCAGACTACGCAGTCTTCAGGATAATTCATGTAAGCACCTGAAGCAATTGAATCTCACACTGTTTTTCTCCTGTCTGTGTAGGAATGAGAGGTGTTATCTTGGCATTTGTGATTCAGACTCCAACACTGACCACTTTGTCTTTCAGTCACAGAACTGCTTCAATATATAAATATTTAATAGTAGTGTTAAATATTTTCAGACATGATGAAGGTAAAGTACAATATACTGAAGTGACCTGCTTTTTTAGTGTGTGTAGTGGCTGAGAGAGGAAATTCACATGCTTACTACTTGGAGAAGGGTTGAACAAACTGACAATCACAGGCAGGAAAAAGAAGAGTTGGCATACAGTGCCAGTAATGCCTGGAAAACACAAAACACCACTGACAGTAGGATGTTCCTGTGAAGCCATTTGGTGCCAGCTCATTAGAGTGCTTTGGCAAGGGTATTTGGCATAAAATAGACCTTATTTAGAATTAGGGATTCTGCTGCCTTGCTCTTGGCATGGAACGAACTTGTAAATTAAGCTGTCTTGTAATATAATGACATTGTCTGGTATTATGAATAATTTTAGAATTAGAGAAATTGATCTGAATAAGAAATTAAGGCTTGCTAAGAAGTGGAGAAACACAGTACAGCTGACATTGAGGGCTGGTATGCATAAGCCTGTGAAGAATGCATTGGCCTGCCCCAGCACTGCAGTTGTGGTCAGCACCTGGGTCCCGGTTTGCAAAGGTTTTCACTTACTCCAGGGGTTGCTTCAGCAATTATCCTTTCCTTGGATTCAATTTCTTTAAAAACTTTTCTTCTTCACTGGATGTCTCAGGTGGGTTAATATTAAAATTTTATACTTGCCAGGGGCTTACTTTTCAATTAGCAAAAGTTTGAAATGTCTGTGTTAGGGTGGAAGAAGTTTTAAATACAGGGAGAAGGTGGCTGGGCATGTGATACCTCTCTAAAAGCTTGATGGAGTAGAGGGCTCTGTTCTTGTTTTCCATATTCTGTACAGGGCAAAAACCCCACGGGGATGGTTATGCACTTTTGGAGCCACTCTCTAAGTATAAGTTTGGCTCATTTCCTCAAGTAAATTCAGTTTGTAAAAAACACCTCCAAAAGAAACCATGAAAAACAAGCCTAAAACAGTCTTTGGGGTTGCTGTCCTTCTTATAAGAAATTGATACATTCTCAGTCTGATCAGCTCATTTCTCTCAACATTCTTCAAACTCACAAAATTGCAAATGGAGAGAACTATCTTGGTATTTCCTGGCAAATATTTCTCTCTCAGATCAAAGACACTACCCAGTCCTCTGAAGAAAGCTAAGTTAGGGAGCACTACAGCTATTTTCCTCCAGCCTGAGCATATGGGAATGTGATGTGTTTTCCTGCATGCATTGTGCTTTAGCATTCATGAGTATCTTTATGAAGGCAAGTTTTGAGTCACATGCTGTGTCACACTACAGGGAAGAAGAATATCAATTATACAGCATGCCTAATCATGAGAGGAAATAGATTTTACTAACTGAATATGCAAATGCCAATTCAAAATAAAATTATGAGCTCTTCCTGACGTGCAAAATGCCACTGGTGAAAAACATTTTAATATATTAGTGCTGGGCTTCAGAAGAGTGTAGTTTATGAAAGGAAAAGAGAAAAATGTAATTTAATTTCTTCTTGCATTGTATTATTCTTGTTGGTATTTTTCTGGTTTGGAAAAGTATAGCTAATATGAAGCTTTTAAAACATATTTTGACATTTAAAATGCAGCTTCCTGTGCTTGCATTCATGCATGGTTTCCTGAGATGAAGGGAGGTAAGTACGTACAGTCCTGTGAACACATGAGGCTGTACAGGATGGGATTTTGTTGTACACAAGGACAAGCTGCTTCTGGAATCTTACACCCTCTTGCCCTATTAAATCACCAGCTGTTTGGCAAGCAGACAGGAATTTTCTTTTTTACCCAGAACTTGGTATTTACAGCTCATCCCTGATGGTGTGGGTGGTCACAGTTCACCTCCTGAGGCTGCTCAGCAAGAACAGCACCTCCCACCTGCTGTTATACTCCCTGGTGGAGCATCTTTTCCAGTCCTCATGGCAGAAGTGTTTCATTTCACATGGTGTGGTGGGCTGGCTCACCCAGGAAGGTGATGTGCTGTACTCAGGAGCATCACACTCTCCTGAGTGGGGAAACCTAATCTCAAGTTTCTTAAAATACTGTTTAATTTAGTTGGAGTGTTTGCAATCAAGGCCAGTTTCCAGTGTCCTCAGTGAGTACTGGAACCTGTCATCGAGTTAAATAGGAAAGTCTCTTTCCCCTCTTACCAGCTCTTGTGTCCATTGTGTCCAGCTGACTCTGGCTGAAGGCCAGGTGCCCACCAAAAGCCACTCTGTATTCAGAGTTCATCAACCTTGTCCTGCCTTGCTGGTGGCCTGAGAAACCCTTGCATACCTTGCCTTCTTGAAATGCTGGGTGTGGGCAGCACTGCACCTTCAAACCATATGCTGATAATAGGTGAGGGCTCTGAGGCAGGTGCCCCCTTCTCTTGGGGGGTGGGAAATGGCCAGCAGTGTTTCTCCAGAAGGCAGCTCTTCTCTAGCCATGAAGGTGCAGCCTTGCTGTGCAATGCATGTGAGGCTGTACACCACTCAGGTGAAGGAAGAGGACGATACTGTACACTAAGGAAACCCAAATGGAGGGCTGAAAGTGGAGTTGAATTTGTTTAGGTGTCAGAATAACATCTGATGAAAAAGTGCTAGCTAGGTCCTACTACCCAGCCCACAAAATCAGGGGATTTTGAGGTATGTTATGTCACCTTTTGACTTGTTAATAAATAAACCAGTGTTTCTTAGACTATAACCTGTAGGCAGAAACATTGACATGGGTGTCCAGAACTTTACAGATACAGGATACTCCCATGAGAGCACTGGGATGCTTCACACAGCTGCCTGCAAGCTCGGTGGTTACTCTGCTGGTGGCATTCTCATTATGTTTTTGTCTGAGTGGGGTTTGGGGTAAACCTGTGATAGCTTGAATAACAGCTGTATCTAAGCCATGCACTCAGACTGGGGATTTCTGCTGTGGGAAATGCTACCACATAAATAAATGAGAAGTGAAAGATGGATGAGCTGGAATGAGCTGTGAACTGACAGCTTTGTGAGTGGTTTTGACTTATTTTCTTTTTGTGGTCTAAAGCTGAGTGCCTCATAAATTCTGTAGACATCAACACTCTAACTAACCCAACTAAAACCATCCTAGGTTCGCTGGAAATAACAAAGAGCAGTAACTAACTAAAAGACAAAAGACAGTGAGAAGGGAATGAGTTTTCTCCTCATATGCTGATTTTGGTTATTTACTTCAGTTTTGACATTACAGATCAAATCAGCACATAGAAAAATTTGGGGTATTTAGGGTCACACACTGACTATCCTACAATCTAACAGGGGCCTAGAGATGAAAATATTTTACAGATGGATCTTAGAGATCCTGGGATCCCCAGATACCTGCTAGAGCAGTTGTGAGGTGACACATCATAGACACCATTTGGCAATTATCGAGCAGCGTGCTGGTCTTGGGGCTGTCTCACATTTTGCTCACTCCGGAGACAGGAGGACACCAGGCTTTCTAGGGGGAAGGAGGATGTAAAATGAGAGCAGCTGCACTGGAACTGGTGAGAGCACCATCCAGCCCAGCACAATGTTTCTCAGAGCGAGCAAAATGGGACGAACTTTAAGAATGGTTCAGTCCTGATCTTAGGTTACTAGCTTTGTGTCTTAGAGCCCAGGTGCAGCTTTTTGCCCATGAATCTGTCCCAGATCTCCCAAATCAATGCAAGCATCTCCACCACCCTCTGACACGGCTCACATTTTAACTCTATTAAGGTTATTTAGTGAAGAGCTGGGTAAAAAAATTGGAAAATGAACAACAGTAACAATTCTCCAGCTAAAACTTGATATCCAGCATCATGCAATGACCAACAAAATTTCTCTCTGGGGTGTGCACAAGTGAGAGGTGTTAACTTTTCTCTGGCAATGGTTCACTGTGCAATTGTGAATAGCAACATCCCAGCTGCCATTAACTTCTTTTGTTTCCTCAAAAGAGCCACAGGGCACCTGGTGCACAGCAATGATTTGCAGGAAAGTATTAGTGTTTCAGATGGTTGGGCTGTGGTATTTTTTGCCCCCTTCACAGAAATTGTCTCTAAATAGCACAATTTTGTAATCTCCAACAGACATTTTGGAGCAGATGTTCAGGAGCTCCACACTGACTAAGCTTAATTAGCATCCCCACATTGCCTGCTCCAAAGTGAAGATGCTTGAAAGACTCTCTACATCTATTACAGGTCTCTAACAGCTCATCCTGATGTTCATGTACACATTTCTGTGCATCAAGAGCAGGCTTGTACAAAATCCTTCTTCCTTGTCTGTGGGTGGTACCAGTCTGTTCTGGCTTGTTGAGATAAGGGCAAGCTCCTGAGTGGCCCTGGCCCATTGTGCCCTTTCATATTTGCAGCTGAGGTAGGATGCAGGTCCATCATCTGAATCCTTCCTGGTACTTACCTTAGTTTTATACACCTCTATCTTTTTACACACCTATGCCAAACAAGCAGAAATTACAAAATACTTAACTTCCTAATTCAAGCAGTCTTGTGGTATGTCTGGATACAAGACAAGCAAGATGCTGTTCCTTTATAAGGCTCTCTTCCCAACCCTGCTTTCTGTCCTTCTCCAGTTCACATACCTTGTCCATGTATGCCAACGCTGTATTCTGTCCCCATTAATCAAATCTCTTACTACAACATGCTCAATCTTAAAACAATTTAGTTTAGTGAGCAGTTTTTCATATTAGAATCCTGGTTCTAATTCAGGCTGGAAAATACCATGTTTCCTCAACCAGAGAAGCATCTGGAGACTCACCTGAGAGTAAAAAGCAAACAGAGGCAGAGACCTGTCTGAAGTGGTCTGAGCTACCTTCCCCACAAGCCCATGCAGAGCACGCACTGGTGTTAGTGCATGAAACATGCGCTTCTTCAGTGCTGCAGCAGGCGTTTCATGCACAAACACCACTGTGGGAATGTGCCCAAGGGTAGGTAACATCCACTATATTGCCTTGGACTGTAAAGCCCCACGGCTCAGCCAGTTGTAGCTGTGCAGCCTTACCTGTTTATAGGCACTGTATTCCACATAAAATCATCATAATATTTAGAAGCCATCTTCAGAATGTGAAATGGTGCCAGGACATGAGCCCAGAATGGAAAGTTGCCTGTCCATCCTGTCAATTTCTTAGGATGGGCCACAGAATACCTCTGGTGTGAGGTTACACAAGTTGCCACCACAAAATTTAACTAGATCAGTTCTGAAGCCTTTCTCTAGTTCTAGCTCCATGATTCCCACTTTCTGGACACAGCACTGAACATGACCCATCTGATAATACTACTTTTTCTTTTGGCCTTTTGTTTTCTTCATTCTTTTCTTCCTTTTCTTCGGTCCCTTCCTTTCTTCCTAAGAAAAGAAGAAAGCTTTGTCTATGGATAAAAATCTTTATACTCTTTTGCAAGGAAGAAATCTTTAGGGCTTTCAGCTACAAAAACCTAATTTGTCAGGTTTTTTCCCCCCTCCCCATCTCTCTTAATGGATCTCTTATGCATTTATAATGTAGTCAGTACCACAGTATCTAGGGACCTTATAAAAAATTTATAGAGCAAACATTTTTTTTGCAAAAAGTTTCTACTTCTCTTCTGGCTAATGCCAATCTCTGAATCTGCTCTCTTTGATTTGCATAGGAAGCCTGTTTCATACTCTTGACACAGACTGTCTTACAGTATCCTGGCTTTGCATTTGAGACAGTAAAACCAGATTCACTGGGATTTGTTTTAGCAGTCATTAACTACAGAACTGTCTGCAGTAAGCGGAGCTGGCTGCATTTGTCCATCAGCATCAGCACTGGCACTTCCTTAGCTCTGTGCAGTGGTATCTGAGGTAGGAGCACAAAATGTTTCACTACACCTTGAAGTGACTATATAATTACTATGTAGAGAAAATATTTCAGTGCTGGCAAGGAGTGAAATTTCAAATTTCCATGTTCCTAGCAGTAAGTAACTGGATGCTGCAGGCACCTCTAGGGAATTAAAGATTTCGACTGCTGCTTGCAAGGGTGACCAAGCCCCCACAAACACCTAAGGTGCGTGCATATAATTGTGTGAGGAAGTTAAATGCCTTCAAGGCCTGAGACTGTAAAGATGAGCTCTGTAATGCTGAGGGCCTTTACTCCAGTATAATCCAGCAGTAATAAAGTTTGATTTTGACTTTGCAGAGCCAACAGAGACCAGCTGAGGGCACTGCTGATGGAGCAGGTAACACTGATCAAGGCCTTGGTGCCTTTTTTACTCCCAGTCAATGGGTTGAAATTTTTGCTACACTTGTTTCCCAAAAATAATGTAGCTGTAACAACACCTACAGAGAAACATTCTTTCAGCATTGACAGAGATATTTGTACTAGGTAAGGAAAAACAGTTAGCAAAACCCCCAGATCCAATGTCATGGATGGAGACATATCTTGGGTTGTCTAACTCCATTCAAAGAGACTTAGAATTATCTGCAGGGCAGCAGTGAGGGTGAGCTGTGCTGCTCTCTAGGGCCACCTCTGGATTTGCGACTGAACGGAAAAGATCTACACAAGTATAGTAAGAAAAGAACACTGATTAGTATGCAGAATTAATAAATTCAATCACAAAGTACAAGAGCCAAAATGAAACTCCTGTTAAAAAAACACCAACCAACCCAAAGGTGCCATTGAATTATCCTTGTACTCAGCCAGTCACTGTGCCAAAGAACTGCTCATGGTCAGTGTCCTTGGCAGCTCTGGACACTGGATTATCACTGAGATACTCCTCACCTCTTATCACAGTACCACTCTGCTTCTCCCTTGCCCACCAAAGTCTTCACTTTACAAGCCCAGGCTTGTTAAGAGGAATGCTGGGACTGTTCCACGAAGATCAAGCGCAGGAACCTCCTCAGCAATTTCTGTGAGAAGCAGATGCGTGGATTTGTCCTCACCATTCTGAAGCAACAGTTTCCTTCTGCTTCCTCTCCAGGCTTGATCTCACACAGGAACCCTCCTAACCTGATCTTACTGGAGATAAGTTTGACTAACTACAAGTATTCAGGTAAAGGAAGTCTTCAATTATATCTCTATAAAATTATGTCTTGAAGTATAAACAGCATTTTTACTAGCTTGTTGAATAAGAGATAAAAAAAGACAAGGTGAAAGGCATCAATAATTTAAGATAGTATTTCTCATTTCTATTAAATTATTAAACTAAAAATATTCCTTAGAGTATTTTCAAAATACTCTATTTTCTGTAAACTCTCACAATTTCTAGTTATAAAAAAAAACCCTGTGACCCAAACTGTATTGCAAACCCCTATGTAATTCAAGAGAGAGCAGAGAAATCTGGAAAGTGATCAACACATAAACAAAAAAATGAAATGGAAATGAGCATCCAAAACAGCAAAATATATTTAAGTAGTATCACAAATACACTCAAAAATCTATTTACATATCTAAAAACCGTATATTCAGTAAAAATCCTCCCATAAAAGGTATTTATAAACAAGAAGATTAATCTAATTTCATTGTCTCCTGCTGGTAACAGAGGCGCTTTACTGCTAGCATAGCATTAACTATGCTTTTACAAAATAAAATTATTCTGGGAAAAACTTGAACTGAAGACTGGACAACTACAAGGCATACAAAGGAAAAGAGACTGCAATACATAACTCCAGTAGTGCAAAAATGAAGAATAATGGCTTTTTTCCCCCCCAATACTTGTTCAGAGAAAAATACTACTGTGACTAAGCAATTCGAACCCCTTTAAAAGACTTACATTTGTAGCACTCAGTGCATTTGCATATTTCAGCAAGGCTGATACTATACAGGAGGTAAATGAAACAAAGTCAATATAAAATTATGCTGCGACACAAGTTTATAACAAACTTTATGGCAAAATGTCAGAATATACAGTACGGATACAAACCTCGAAAAAAAGTTTTTCCCTCCCCAGAAATTTGTACACGTTACCACTAAACAACATGTACATAACTGATAGCATATGTTACATTCTTTGGAATTAGATTTAAATTTCTTTCAGGCCCTGTCTTTTATACAGGAACAGCAGAAGGGTAACTCCTCACTTGGATTACAGGAGCTCCCAGTGTTTGTCCCTCAGGCACATGCCTGAGGCTGGGCAGAGACCTGCGGAGAGGTGTAAGCAGCACCAGGAGCTGGAGAAAAATTCCACCTAGGAATGTGGGTCACTGTAGGATTCCTTGATATGAGTCAGTGCAGAAGTGAAGAACTGATGCAGTTGAATTCCTCATCATCCATAGCCCTAGTATGATAGTGTTTCAAAACACAACAGTCTCATTGTCCAAAAAAGCCCCATAATTTGAACAGCTGTAAACATTTCTTTTCAAGTTAGCATTTTCACCATGCCTTTGCTGTTTAAAACAGTAAAAAAATTGGAAGTAGGAACACTTCCATGTTAGCTCATGTTAGAACTACTTCAGATTCAGAAAACCAGAGGTTTATAATTGAGAAAATAGAAACAAATCTGCAAACACATGATTAGTTTTGCAAATAGTATTTTTGCTCTCTTTTTCAGCTCTTTATCTGCCTTTCAGCAAACAGCTGAATATCACCCTTTTTTCTAGTCTATCTTAGAAAAAAAACTAACTTTGATAAGTAAGCTGGAAACCATTTACTATCCAGAAGCAAAACAGCAGGACAAACTGTTGCATTTATTCTGCCCAGAGCTAAGTCTATCACTGCATTGCGGATTCCTGCTCACAGATTCAGGAGAGGTCAGGAATCCCACACTTTTCTTGTTCCCCTTCAAAAAAAAAAAAATATACAGATGATATCCATAAGAATGTAACAGCAGCAGGTAGAGATTTACCCATTGAGATCTGTCCATTATAATTGGCAACAAATGTTATGGTTGATATTTAAAGCTTTTCCAGAACAGAAAGGACTAACTTCTTGACTTCAAATGTTCACAGGGTAAACTACTATCAGGTGTTTATGTTTATGGGGAATTTGCTAAAAATTTCTAAGGCTCAAGTTGTAAGAGTTTATGATGCAATCAGGTGAACTTTTATTGAAAGAGAAGTCAAAACAATGGTGATTTTACAACCCAAATGTACAGGCAGTCTTCATGGATCTACACTCACGAGCTGATGACCAATGGAAGACATGACTTCTGCAGAAGGCAGTGCTGCTTTTCTGCAACCTGACGAGTGCTTGTTCAACCCAACTTTAAGTATGCAGTTTATGTGCCTGAACAAGGAGCTTAGGTACCCAGCTCAGGCTCCAGAGGACAGCTTAGAGGTGCTCTAAGGTTATTCAAGAGACATAAGGGATTTGCCTGCCTGACCTTTGGCACAGGAAAGCAAAACCAAAAAAAAATGTAATGCCCTCAATCACAGAAAAATTCATCCTAGAATAGAGACCAAATCAGTCTTCCTCTGGAAATATTTACTTCTCCTTGCTAATGAGCAGTGGAGCACATCAGGTCACTGGCACGGATTCAGATATTTGGCTTTTGGACATCTGAAATGAAATGAATCCTACCTCTGGCTCCCACTTTAGGAACTTAAGTTGGATACCTGAAGTCAGATGGTGTGAGAACCCTCTGTCCTTACTGACAACAGCCACCTCTTGATTCCCTGACTGAGCTGCATTCACAGCATTTACTCAGAGAAGACCCAAAGGCATTGGGTCTTCATAGGATATAATTTATCTCTCATTTCTTTATCCCCTTTTCATGAAATGGAAGGGGACAGAGAAAGGGAAAGTGCTCTGGGAGGTAGTGTCTTGCTAAACAACACTGTCTTAGTAGCTGCCACTTGTAGATCTGAGAAAATCGCCATTTTGAAGTCAGCACAAATTGCTTTGGCTGTTGTAGCTCTCATTATTTATTTCAGGAGTTACTGATGGGTATCAGTGTTAGCAGATTCTCTAATTGGATGGCTAAAGAGCTCAAATGGCATTAGAAAAAGCCATGATGGCAAAGACTTAAGGAGCTACATACTACTTTAATGTATTCAAATTTAAAAAAATGTAATAAGTTATATTTTAGACAAATATCAGCTATTTAATTTTATTAAATTACTGATGGAAACAGAAAAAAAGTAAACTGTAGGTCTACTGAATTGCACACACATATGCAAATAAACTGCCACAAATTGTACTGTCTTAGCCACTTACTTGTTTCATCCCTTTTATGCCATTCAGAAAATGGCATAAAAAAGCTATGCAGCTTTTATGACTGAAGGAAAGGATTCTAGAATCCCATCCAGCTCTGGAAGGATTAAAATCAGGACCTTGTGGGTGGGAGAAAAGACTTAAGGAATACTGAGGACTCCCTCTTCTCCTAAGGGAAAAATCCATTCAAACAAACTTTGCTTGTGGTTTTAATAGATAAAAGTCTGGTCCACTGGTCCAACTCCATACTCATAATTTCACAAAATCAAGACCTTAGACACACCAAAGACTTCAGATAAACGTGGGAGCAAGGAAACACTTGCATTCCCCCCCCCCCCCCCCATTTTTTTTCTATTTGGATTATTTTCTTTGTTAAATTCCTTGGGGTTTGTTTTACTTTGTTTTCTTCAGAGTAGCTTTTCAAAATACAAACTAATAAGAGCCTGGAAAACTCAGAATCACCTAACAGGTGAGGGGAAAATGCTCAGTGCAGTTTTTATTCCATATATCTATTAACAACTGGGAATGTATGCTCAAAGATCATCAGCAAGATACTTAATGTTGAAAGTAACACTGAAATGTTCTTAAAACTCACTTCACTCACACACCATCTGAGGAGTATCAGAGCATTAGAGGGTTGTCCGATTTCCTTGTTTTCCATGACAAATTTCCACTTATGGCAGTAGAGAACTGAGGCAGGGTACAAGATGTAAAAGCAAATAAAACAAAGCTTCTTGGTAGCTACTTACATACAGTAGCTATATATGCTGGGTTTTTTTGGCTGAGTGACCCCATCACATAATTTCAAGGACATGTAAATTGATTGGGGTATTAGCTTGGTTCCTTTTCTGTATTTATACCGTCTAGTGAACATAAATGGCAGATCAGCAAGGTGTAACATTCACAGGAGCTCCTGTCCATCAAACTGGTGTCTCTAAACAAGGGCTGCTTTAAGTAAGACATATGAACCAACATGTGACCTATCTCCAAAATGCATGGCCATATTAAATAAGTCTCTTACATATGTACATGTAAAAAAAAAAATCAAAATCAAAATATCATAGTTTTACCCTCTTCTGTTTAAGATTGCAATTTCTAACTGTTGCATATACTGTAGCTGCTCAAAAAGCTGAGTAAAATGAGTAGGGCAGACTTTTTCAGAGAAAAATAGTCATAGAAAAAGTTTTAATTCTGGTACAGTGAGAAAGTTCACAGAGCCCTCACTTCATTATCTCTTTGGTTGCTGATTAGGATTTGACAAGTTTGAAACCCTGTCCTGTATCCAGCACTGTGGGAAGAAACCAACTCATTTTCAATCTTTTTAAGCACCTAAAGCACGCTTTACAGACCCAGAACAGATTGAGACCACAAAACCAGTTTGCCAAATGTACTAATGGATAGGTGATGCGTGGGAAGTACATCATCCAGTGTTTGGCAACATCACTTCCCGTTGGCAAATGCAAGGTGTAGTCGCTCCAGTGCTTGGACACCCCGTAGACCGCTTTCACCGTGCGGCCCTTTTCAGACCAGCTGATGTTGCTGTCAGGGTTACAGTTGTACTCAACCCATTGCCTGGTGAAGTCACCAAGCTGTGGAGGGTCTGCTTCCTCGATGTCTACAACTCTGGCCATTTCTGCTCCTTGCACTGCAACATACTGGTCATTTATTTTTCTTACTTCTTTAACCCAAGGCTGAGAGTTCTCACAGTCTAAAACAATGATCAGTCGAGAACAAAAACTGCCGTTCTTTTCTCTCCACCACTCCAACAGCGTGTCAAGTCGTAAAGCATCACCCCCTGCCACAAGGACAAAAAGATTTAATATCAGGATGAAGACACAGAAACTTCTGCAGAACTTTACCTGCTTTGACTGGTTCTAAGAATCCCTTACTTTAACAATTTGGACAGATATAAAAGATGTTTTCAATTCACACTTCCTGTCTGTAAATGTTGCTTATCTCCATAGAGGTATTAACTTATTGCTGTAGCAAATTAAGCCATTAATTCACCCTTGATTAGAAAGAAAACCCACCACCAATAACAAAAAAGGAATTCATTTACAGAGTGAAAGAAATTATATCAAATTGAAGAAATCTGGAAAATACACATAAACAGAAAAAAATTTGAAATAAAGTTTACTTTGTATTAAATTTAATCATTTTTGGAACAGGACTAGGACTCTTTTTTAGTATGTTTTTATGAATATTAGAAAAAGGTTCCTCTAAGAGATGAATTTAGAAGAAAATACATTTTCAAATGCTGGGAACCAAAACAGTTTCAAAGCACAATGAAAAAGCCACATCCAAGCACAAAAATTCACATGACCAGGAATTAATGAAGAGATTCTTTCTATAGAGATAGCTGTTTTCAGAGCTTAAGAAAGTTGGATCTACAACTCAATGAAACAAAAAACTCTTTGGAATTTTTCCACAATGTTTTTTTTCCTGTCAGGTCAGAAGACCCTTGCAACTTCTCATGCTCTGTCTCAGCTTCTGCTCCAACAGCACTTTGAAAGAGGAGACTGTAATTAAACCTGATGTGTTACCTCTAGTGGGAAGTCCTTCTGCTTAAGTGTACTGGATACTGCAGGATCTATGTAGCTTTGAAAAGCACACTACTTCCTCAGGTACCTAACGACAACATCTTGCAAACAAGTGAATAACTCTCCATTGTCTCCCCAGTGATATTAAAGAACTGGTCTTGGTTTTGGCTAGTTGAAGTTATGATACAGGTTTACAACAAAAACACTCTGATTTGAAAATATCAAGTTAAAAAATTAAGAACAAAGATGCTTAAAATAACTGAATTTTAATTCCTGAGTGATTTTTCACTATGTAATATAATTAAGCAGTGTTTAGAATGTTGTTAGCTGCATATTTCAGCACTTACAGTTCTACCTGTAAGGGGTGACAAAAAAGTGCTTCAAATTAATACCTCAGAATTAAAGTGTTGTGCATGTTATTGCAGTTAAGGTAAAAGCAAAATTACAGAACTGCACCTTTCTCCAACAAAATAAAAAACTGGAAAGTTTAGTACCAAAGAAAATCTCTAAGATACAAACCTAAAGTAATGATGTTTCTTGCTAAACGATCCTCAAATTGATGTAGTTATTTACAGCAGAGACTTACATAGAAGTAGTTTCCCTTTTCTAGGTACACCTTCAGTGTGGATTACCTACACAAATTTATTTGTTCACATTTTAAAGGCTTATAGATAAACTTTATTTAAGTGTAGCTATGTAGGAGTGCAGTGATTTCAAAACACCATTGGATAGAATCACCCAAAGAAAACCATGTCATCCTTCACAGCTACAAGCAAACACATGCTTGGCTTCCAACCCAATGGACCTCAAACACATGGCCTTATCACTCAGCACAAGATTTAGGCACCAAGCTGTGTAAGAAATGCAGGTGTCTGACTCCCTGGCAGGTTTAGCAGGACACCTCTGGCTCTCTGGCAGGTTTAGCAGGACAACAGGTACACCAACAGTTTCAGGAACAGAGGCAAAGCTTTATGATGCCAGCTCATGCCTTTGCCTGCACTCAGACAACATGACCTCCCAGGTCGTTTGACTGCTCATACTTTACACATGACTAGCCAACAGTTTCTTTTATACACCACTGTGTTGTATCTCAGCTTCCAACAACAGAGTAACATCATTACTGAATTAATAAACTCAGTAAGCCTCTTTTGAAAGCTGTCATTACAAAGCAGACCACACAGCTACTGCTGTGCTGTGCCATGGCCTAAAATGGCAGTGAGAAACTCCTTTTTCAATCAGAGGAATGTTTTGTTTCATTGTTGTCACCTCTTCTCTCCCTCTTTACAGGTCAGAGTACACATTACTGGAATTGATTACAGAGTTCCAGTACACATTACTGGAACTGATCACCAAGGTTCTATCTGTCACAAAAATGCCAGTGTCCAATACATGGGGCAAAATTACAGTCGAACAGCCTTTATCTTTTCAGTTTGTACTTTCAAGTTACCTGTGGGAGTAGGGATATCTGGAAAGAGGATCACGTTACTCTCCAGCATTTAACTAAAATTAGTCACAAAAAAAGCATGCAAGACCTGTGACAGCTGCCTGTTCTTCTCCTTTATGTGACTATAGATGTATCCAAGTAGAAGCTGAGGTTGGACAGAAAACTGAAAAAGAGCTTTGTGAGAAAGCTGATCACTACTGCATTTATACACTGTATCTTTCAGCACTGAAAGTTTTAACAGTTACCTTGGCCTTTATGCTAAAAGCTAGATAATAATTTAGGTTACAGATACTTACAAGGTACAGAGACCTGGGCTTCCCAGTCACACACCAGGGTGGCTACATGTAGTAAGCCAGGACTGGGGTAGAAGCTGTCCAATTTTTCAGCAACATTTGGCTCTACACATGCTTTGGACTATGCTGCTGGCTGGAGCACAAGTGGGAGGTGGAGTTTTGCTGACAGTCGGCTCCACACAAGGTGTGGACACACTCAGCAACTGCACAGGGTGGCAGCTGCTCTTAGGGACAAACCACCCCCTTGTCAGAGAAGTCATTTGGCCACCTTCCATACACTGTAGTTTACCACTCGCACTAAGCTCACAGTGCAGCACTGACTTTTTAAAATCTCTGATACAGATAAAGCCCTTGAGAAAAAATACACACTGCTCTTCAGCAGGTCTAAAAGGTTCATTGATGGGAGCTGCACCAAAACAGGTACAGAGCCTCCAGATGGAAACCAAGCTGTGCTTGAACACCTATCTCTGCATGAGCACACACTGAAGGGCATGCCCTACTGAAGGGCACATGCTCCTGGAGAGACACTCCTGACAAGGAGCCTGGAGCTCACAGGCAATGTGCTATCCAAGAGAATTAGTTCTATCCCAGGAAGAAAAAAGCTACAAAGCATTAAACTGGCTCTTTAAATAGAGGTTTACAGTCTTGAGGCTACACTATGCCCACAATCACTCCCGAAGTCTACAATGTTAGCAAATCATACCTGTTTTCATGACACATTTGAAGACCTGTTTTTCTAGTGTGAATTGCGTATCCGCCTCCTGTTTCTTTTACTGATTGTCTTTTACAAAAAAAAGCAAAGCACATCTTAAGGATGTAAATGCAGTCCTTCATGACAGTCTAACCGACACAGTGTCACAGGACAGTCTGTAATTCACTCTGTCATGTCCAAGGAATGAGAAAAGATTATGCTTGTTCATTACTGTGAACAAATATTCCTCAAAATACAGGGAAAAATCTGTATTTAGAGCAGGACTGTGTAATTTCTACTTTTAATTCTATGCAGAGAAAAAAGCAATTTTTAAAGTTAACTTGTTAAATACAAAAATCATGTGGGAGGAAAATCAGGGGAATATGAAACTGTGTTTAAACTTGAAAGAATACATTTGGGGTCAACACTATTAGAAAATTTTGAGAATAAGTGTAAGATTAGCTGGCTGTAAAAGGATTTTTATCAAAGTCAGTAAATACTAAAATGACAAAAAGTTCATGAAGTAACATACTTGACTGTCACACAATGCAAGGGAAGAAAAGAGCCACTTCCTAACAATAACTTACCTGCACACCAAAGGGCTTCTGCATTTCTACATTCTCTCCACTAGCAGAGGTAGTCAGCCTGCAACCTGGCTTGTTTTCTCAATTTCTTGTAGTCTCTGAATCTCTTAACAGTCATGCTCTGCAATATTACCTTTTCCTTTCTTCCCTTCCTGCTAGGAACTTGTATAAACCTGCTCTCCAAAGACTGGTGGTTCTTTGCCATTCTAAACAATCCGAGAGTAAGTACGTTCAAAACTTCAAACAGTATGATTTTCTACAGAATTAATGAATTGATTTGGCAAGTTTATCAATAACCAAAACAATTAACAAAAGAAAAGTCCCCAAACCACTTACCTGCCAGTGCCCATTCACCAGTGCCATGTGAGTGACCACTGTAATACAGAATGTAAGTATCATGTCTGGGTCCATCCGCAGTCCGAAGTTCAAGAAAAGACTTGATCTTGGAGTGAAGGGTATCAAAGGTCAGCCCACTCGTAGAGTAGTCACAACCATACGTCTCAATCATGTGATATGCAAAAAATCTTTGGATGGCATTAAGCATGCCAGTAGATCTCAGATTTAACTCTTGGACATGCTCAGGTGGAAGAAGAGTTGGTTGGCCATCAGGACTAAAGAGAAGGAAAACAACAGCTAATGATTATGGTTGATAATTATGTCGTGCTTAGTGGACTTAGTAACTGGTGATTTTTTCCCCCGTGCATATTTTCTCTGCTATGAGGTAACACTGTTCTAAATTCAAATTTACTTTAAATTTACAGTTTATAAACAACTCAAATGACTATATTTGAGTGAGGGACCACTACCTCCCTTCTGTCACACTTCAGTTCAAAGCACAGTCAGCCATATGCTATTCCTGCAACTGAGAGACAGAGGGAGAGAAGGAAGCTGTGATGGAAGAAGGGAGGCTCCAACAATTTCATTCAGTCCCACCGAGGAGCACTGCCTTCATGAACAGGCACTTTGTCATGAACAGCTAGAAAGAAGTGCCGGGAAAATGAGTGCTAATCTGCATAAACCATAATGCAAACTAGTTTCCAATAATGGACAAAAGGGAAATCCACACACACACTTGGCTCAGATACTCTGAAATATGAGTTCACACAAATACAGTTCTTTCTTGTTTGTGCTGTTCAGATGCTGTTCTTTCAGCATAAGAAATGTGTTTCAGATAACAATATTCACAGCTTAGAAAATCAAAGTTTCAAGAAAGTTACAAACTAGCCCTGGAACAAACCATGTATGTGTATTTATGTCTACACAGATATGAATATGCATATATAAGAAAATAAAAAAAGTCCCTGGGTTCCAAAATTAATTTTATTTTTATTATTATATATTTTATATAAAATATAGATAAATATATAATAAATAAATCCAAATATATACAGTATATAAAATACAGAATAAAAATACACTTCTGTTTTAGGTCTATACAGCCATTCATTAATCACAACAATAGGAAATTTGGTCTTGCAAGACACCCACTTAGGGGAATGCTCTTCAGAATACATTTTCAGAAAGAGAAAAGCATTCATCACTCTTGAGCTGATGTAATAAGGGCAATGAAAAGGAACATGACTGACAGCTGGGCCAAATTAGCCTCATTTATGCTTAGTTACAGACATGGAGAGGTTTTGTGGGTGATAATATGGAGATAAGTCTTACTCTACTAAGACAAAACATGACAATATAGGTTTTTTTCCCTATATATGTATATATGTGTGTATTCATGTATTTTGTTTGCAAGTCAGTGTGTAAAGCTACCTAGTCTCCTTATTGGTCTAGCTAATTAAATTTTGCACCTTCTCACCCGTCTAGGGCTTTTATGAAAATTAATATCCCACTGGTATAGCTACATTGAATAGCTCATCATTACTGTTTGTCTCAGCAAGAGAAGACAGGGTCTATCACTGAAACAGTCAAGCTTTGTTAATAAGGAAGTTTAGTTCCGTCAGGTCCTAAACAGTTGCTCAAGAGTATCTCATTTGCTCAAAATTAAAGGGAACTGCCTGTGCCAGAATAATAAAATACAATGAAAGAATTAAATTGGTACCATGGAAACAAAATTAATTTATTTTTATTGTAATGTAAATTTTGAAAATCTGTTTTTCAAATCTGTAAAAACATGGATTTTTTAAGGGTGCACAGCTGAAAAACTGTAGATCAGAAGCTCATAAAATTAGGTTTTTACAATATTTAAGATACAGTTATCTAAGATTAGCACACTATCTTTGGTTTCTTTGATGTTAAATTCTTCCTTATCCACTAAATCCATTACACACACTGAAGCTGTGAAGTTTTCAGAAATTGGGCAGTTCTATTTAGAAGCCTCTCATTTCACAAATGAGCAAATAATAATAGTACAATCCCTTTACAATCATGCATTTCTCATATGGTAACATTAAGGTTGGAACAAAAACCAGCTTCGAATTCTCAACACCAATACATGACACGTAGTCCACTTGCAAATCTCATTTTAATGAACTTTAAATGTAGACATTACCTCATTTAATTGAATTCAAAATTATTTTGACCTGATCTGTTTGGATTATTAAATCTCCTCATGTAAGATACCTGGTCTCAGTCAGATGCCCCAATCCTCCATTGCATGAGATACGGAATGTGAAACCTGCCTATGCACAGGTGGTCTGTGTTCATGGGCTTTCTAAAAGCAAATTACCTAGCTAGAGAGGTGGAGTTACTCATTCCACCGTGAGAAAAAAGAGAGCTAGAAAATCTGCCTATTATTTGAATTTGTATTCAATTGTTGAAAAAGCCAAGCAAGAGCATTGCATTGCTTCCATGAGCAAACAGCACATTCACACACTGGGAAGCTGAAATGCATGGTAACCATACCTGCAAAAGTTGGTGGGAATCACAACAGCATACCCAACACATGTTCCTCCCAAGCAGTTTCCCAGTTCATGGAAAAGCCCATGAGCCATGGACTCCAAAGGTAGAACGATGAGAAATGCACTCATGAAGATCCCATTGGTTGGCTAAAAAGAAAATTAAGAGATTTAGGCATTGTACAAAAACCCCTTTGTTTGATCCCACATAATTGGGAGAGACATGCAAAGTATTACTGGTCATGTATATTTATTTTTCCATGTATTCCATGGTGAATTACTGTAAAGACAAATTAAAAGCTTGGGGAGAAGGTGGCTGGTAAGCAAGGACCACTTTCCTGAAAGGAATGCATTTGAAAACACTAACAGCACAGAATTTAGCTGTAAGAACTGTGATCATAGCTTAGTTTTGCCAACTGAGGCAGCAAAATCAAATGCCACAAAACTAATTGTGTCATAAAATAACAAGATCTATAAGCATCTGCAGGGTCAGGTCTTAATCAGTAAGGTACAGTACAGATATTATGTGCTGTGCATCAGGTGACAGAACACTGTATTGCATCCATCCCTGGAGGTATTTAAAAAATGTTGACATGTTACACTTTGGGAGGTGGTTTAGTGGTGGACTTTGCAGTGCTGGGTTAATTAATGGCTGGATGTGATGATTGTAGAGGCCTTTTCCAACCTAAACCATTCCATGATCATTAAAAATATACATTTAACTTCGGGAATACTATGTATCACACAAGAGATGAATTCTGAGATCATTTGTAAACATTATTTCAATTAAAAAGACAATTCTTTGTCAGTTAAATAAATACCAGACAAGTAAAGAACATCCTCCACAGGACTTCATAGCATTCACAGAGCTAACAGCCTATATTGAGCTTTCCTGCTTCATAGGGAAAAAGCAGTTTTAAAAAATATTACAGTTACTAATACATGGCTGATTGCTGTAAAAACCAAACAAGAAGTTTCACTGTTCAACCACTAGTACTAGTAAAATAAAAATGGACTTCTGAAATGCCCGATGTCTCTAAGAGGCAGAACAGATAGATTCATTTTAATTATTTTAGCATGATGTGAATGGGTTTAATGAGGTATTAAATGATTTAGGAAAGACAAAAACAGTATTATAATATACAATTAAGCAAGAACTATAATATCCATGGTGCATTTGTTAAATATTGATTTTTTGCTAGGTAGCAAAGGAAGTAAATTCATAGCTAAAGATTTCTGTCTCAAGAAGAATCCTTCTGTCTCTGGTTCCCTCTGTGTTTTATTCACCCTCTTTGTACAAATCTACAATATTATTATTTTTTTTAATTAATCTGGATACTGCCTTACTGTGTAAGACTCAGTGACTTGATAGGCATTGTTAGTTCAACTTAACACAAAGTCAACACTATTAATAATTCTGAAAGTATATTATACTGAAAAAAATGACACCTAAACCAACCGAGATCTTGCTGACACATGGCACGAGCTCAACTACACTCAGTTTTTAAACACAATTTCTTAGCCTGAAAGAACAGCTTTACCCTCTAGTGTGCTAAGAAGGAATAGTTTGCTACCTGTCCTGGATAGTGTCCTATCATACTTCTGATGGAAGGATCTCACCTATCTGCCCTTGAAATGGTGACAGCAGTACTTCTAATTACAAGCAACAGAATCTGATATTAAATAATAACTAACTGACAGCATTGATTACCTGAAATCACCAGTGGACAGGAAACCTTAAAACACTGTAACTATTATGGTACCACCTCAATTTGTTTTGTTGTCAATATGGAGAACAGAAATGCTTTTAACTAAGGAAATACAATTTCTGTTTCAAATGTACCAGCAGCAAGTGCTCCTTTTTGTTGCAGTTTCCCCAGGGCACTCTGAAAAAGACTCTGAGTGGCAGCAACAAAAACTTACAGAGCTCTGGTTAGATTTTTTTCCCTGTAGAAGCCTTATGAAGTATAAGACAGATGAAAGAGTGGAGTTTTCTAGGTAAATTAATTTCAAAACTTGGAGACTTAGTTTTCCAGCTGTAGATTCCAGAAGGGTAATGTGATTTAAGTTACAAAAGAAAAGGGGAACTATTTTTGTGACAAGTTCAGCTTTTCCACCACATATAAATATATTTTCTTGGACTTTGCCAGAGCAAACTGCTCCTATACTGCATTAGAGTTTTGATCACAGTGAACATATTACAAAATAAAAAATACATTTGCTTGTAAAAACTACAGTGATCATAATATCCCAAATAATACTATTATAGTATTACTTTATATGAATTTTATTGTAGTTTTCTTACAACATGCCATCTTGTTCTAAATACTCCCTGCACTTCCTCAACCCCCTAAACATATGCAACTTATTAAATCCACAGCATTTTGCCACAACACAAATTGAAATTATCACAAAGACTCACTCTGAGTTTAACTCCTAAAAAATATTTCCATTTAATTATTGAAAATGCTCCTACTAATAATGAAGATACTGACAAAGAAAATTCCCAAGTTCTTGTGAGATAAGGAACTCACAAAGAAACACTAAGGATCATCTTGGTGATCCCTCTTGCTCTGTATCTTGCTTTGAGTTTGTACCAGATCATGAAACAGGAATGGGAAATAAGCTCTATAGTGTAGGACTGCACCTCACAATGGTGGTGTATGCACACCACAGGAGCAGGGGCTTCCATATCAGGGAAGGACTTGGGTTCACTCTTTTTCTCACCAAAGACTCTTTTCAAACCAAAGACTTCAACGTTTTTCTTACCTTATTTGGCCATGTGCCAGCACAGAGACATCTAGTTGGATCTTCAGCCCTGTATCTCAAAACCTGTTGCTACTTCTATTGGGCAGGACGCCAAGAATCCCACCTCAGTCCTCACATACTTAAAAGAGAGCACAAAGGCCTTTGCGGCATTTTGGGAGTTTTAGCAGGTACAAAGATCCTCCCCTTGTGCCTGGCACGGCTTTTCTCCTTTGTTTTGTATAGTTTGTTATCTTCATCTTCATTAACACATTTTTGCCTTTCAAACATCTCCACTGATGCCGTCTTGCTAAGATTTGCAAGCCTTTCTGGGGTGCTGGCTCATACTACTCTAGCTCCCCACAGCTGTGTCACTATAGTGTTATCAATCAACTCAGCTCCATCTGAGGTTTCAACTGTGTCGTCTTTTAGAGGCCATCATGCTGTGGAATAGGAAAACGTTGGATTTTTTACATTGGTAGACATCTGTCTAATGTAAAGATGCTGGCACCTGCTGTCAATACTTTTTCGACAGTTTCGATTTAGAAGAAATACGTCACAAATGTAAAAAGACTAAAGAGGATTAGAAGAAATCTATAGCAGGATAATAAAATATCTTAATCCAGCACTGCAAAAAAATGACTGGCAGCATTTTAAAATACCTAAACAATGAGAACTTCCAACAGCAAAAAAATCTGATTTAGTAATTGCAGTAAAACTGAAGAGATGTTCCTCTTTTAAGATAAACAGTTAAAATTCCAGGTGGAAACTGTGAGTGCTTTATTAAACCCCAAAGATCTGATGACTGGTCCTTAAAGCAGCAGATGGCCATGAAGCCAGAAAGGGATTCTGTTCTTTCATCTGTTCAACCCATTTTCATTGTTTTCAATTGCACTAGTAATGTGGTCCTGCAATACATTCCTGAACTCCAAGTGCCCATTGATTCCAAACAGACTGCTCAAAAAGCAAACAGAAGACAGGGACCATCTAGGCAATCCTACTAAACAAAACCATGAGAAATCACTTTCTCTCTTAATATTTGGGTTTGGTTTCTTTTGCCTTTGTCTGTCTTGTTCTAAAAGAATTAACAATGAAGTCTCATTTCAAATAACATAGAAAAGGTAAAAGAAAAAAATCTACCTCTTGCCTCTTATGACTGAAATGACAGACAATAAAATATTGTGAGATTTCACTAGCAGTAGTATCTTTCCACTTTCTCTTTTTTTGAGCACTGTTTATTGTTAAGTGTAACAGTGAGAACGCCAGAAGAATTTAGAGGTATTTTACAGCCAGGATGTAATTTTATTCCCATGGACAGGACAACTTCCATGCCAAAAAATAACTACTGTTTGAAGCAGAATAACTCTGTATTTAGTTATGGATGGTGTGACTGCAGAAAAAACCCCAAAATTCATAAAATGTTAGTTTAAATTGGAAGCCAATTACAAAGACCTATAGAAGAGCCCTTCTGTTTAAAACAAATGAAACACTAAACATATGTCAACTAAGATGATCATGATCACAGGATCACCGACTGGTTGGGATTGGAAGGAGCCTCTGGAAGTTGTCTGGTCCAACCCACTGCTCACACAGCAGAGTGCCTGGGGCTATACCTAATGGACTGAGAAAGCTTACAAAGATGTCCTTTTGCATCTCCAAGCAAAAGTACTGCCCTGCTTTCCATTATCCAAGCTGAATATTTACCTGTTTTTATACACAGACACACAGAGATACATAAAACTGAAGTTTACAAAAGAAGTATAAAAGAAGAATACCCTCTATGACAGAGAAGGCTCAGGAGAAAAAGGGTAACATGCTAACTAGTCTACAAACATTTGATGAATAGCTAATTTCAAATGAGGACAAGATACGTATATTACAGATAGAAAAGAACTTAAAGACAAAATTTGTAAAGCTACAGTCTTATAACAAGTTACTGAATGGACAGTCTACAGAGATCAATAAATAATCCTTTACTTCTGACTATTGGAACAGCAGTGGAAAAATCTAGAAAACAGTTTGCAGAAAACAGTTGTCACATCACTGGCAGATGGATTTAATGTGCTTTAATCTATGCACATTTGTTCCAGTAAATGCACAAGCAGTTATCAGTTTAAAAGCATACTAAAAACTCTGATGTTTTTAAATACAAAAATGTGACTCCTGAAATTAATGAAATTTTGACAGCAAGCTAAACACATAATAGACTCTTCAGACTAACAGTGAGTACTTTCTCTTGTCACCAGAGATCCCCTTCAGGACTGAGGAGCTCTGGAAGCAGTGGTGACAGCAGCAAGGTGTGTTGCCACTGTGGATTTCAGCAGGCAATCTGAGGTAGCCCTCGGGACAGGACTGGAGAGGTAGAGAGCCAAGGAGGGCTGAGCACACACTGAATAGAGGAAGACAGGCAGCAAAGTACACATGACAGAGGGTGAGTTTGAGAAGAAACGGTGAGCAGTGAGCAATGGGGACTTAGGATACAGCTTAAGAGCTGATGGAACAGAAGGAATAAAGGTATTAGAAAAGAAACCCAACAGAAAAGCCTTTAAAATAACAGCAAAGCACAGGTATCAAGGCAAATCAGCAAGAAGGGGAAAACTGTCAGTCACGAAAAGAAAGTGGGGAACTAAACATGACCAGACAGAGAGATGAAATAAGGCAGGAGTGGCATGGATATTTGAGAAAATATGGAAAGAGGGCAGAGGATGCAGGAAGGCCTCTGGGGATGAAAAAAATCCAACAAAAAATAGCCCCAAACAAGCAAAGTCTGAGGAGGATTGGATTAAAAATACAAGCAAGGAAGAAAAGCAGGGGTAAAGACAAGGAGAAAGACTGGATATGATTTACATTCAAGTTATTTCACCTGCGATAAATAAAAAACCTGCTAATAAAAGTATGTCTAAGTAAATATAGATGTTATTACATATACAGGCAACCACACCAGAATAAAAACTACAAAATCATTAGCTATTCCCCAAACAGGAAAATACTCATACATACAGTAAACTTATTTTGTCTCCTATAAATAATTCAACTTAATTGGTACTGTCCATTTACGTATGAGTACTCAAGCATGTAATGAATGTTATTATTTTACTAACCCATAAAATTCACTAAAACCAAGAATAATGTACTGAAACTACTTAATCCCATTACTTTACCTGCTCTAACATAGTTTATTTTTCTCTTGGTAATATTAAATATAAGCCTTCCAGGGATGACAATTCTCTTTTGGCCAATAATTCAGAAAACCCATAGGTACCTTGGCATAGAGCACTTAACAAAATTTGATTTTAAGTTTTTGAGAAAAAGAGTGCCCCAAACCTTTCCAAGATCTTTGTCTGAAAATTAAAAGCTCTTCATCTGCAATTTTTTCATCATTTTATTGGATTCTTGAAGAAGTAATATCTGAGTCATTTGCATGACTTCTTCTGGATGTTGTCCAACCCATGGGCCTAATTACGAACAGGCACATGATTAATTGCTGAAATAAGTTGGTGCTAAAGAGTCTATTGATCTGACTGAAATTACTCAGACAAATGTAACGGCAGGTGCTGACCATTTCCTGCAGATTTTGCAAAGAAAATGTCCATATATTTTTACCAACAGGACATCTTTCCTCTGCAGCTATAACAAGGATTATTTTAAGAAGCAGACTATGTCCCAGCTGAAACATGCCCCACTGAAAGAAAAGCTGCTTTAATGTGCATTTTTTAATGCACCCAACTTGAACACATTACTTTTACAGTTCTCCCCAAACACATACCCAAGCAGCATGAACAGAGACTTTAAATCCTTGTCTTCTCACAAAGGTTGTGATCCCCTTAAAGAAAGGTCCTTGGCTAATAGGACTTTAGCCTCAACAGCACTGCATCAGTAAGAACACCACTGTCTCTGCTGCAGCAAGTTAATTCACTTCACTTTAAAAACCTTTCCAAAAAGGAGACTTGATATTTTTCTGGCAATTTTAATAAAATAGGATACTTCTAGACACCAATAACAGGTGTCTAGACTGTTTTAGGTAATGACTTTCATATGAGATTCATATGAAGCACAGATACTACAGTTATTAGAAAAGTTAAGAGGGCATATGTAAAGCTTGCAAAACAGTTTCCAAGAAAGGGAATTACCTCCCCCAGCCCCGCCTTTTCCACCACTCCATTTGTGGCTAAAAGTCAGATTTTTTAAAATAAATTATTGCTAACTATTTATAGCTGACTATTAGGAAGCACCTTTCCAAGGCCCAGATTTCTAGCAATTCTATTCATAGGAGGTCAAATGGCAGACCACAAAGTGATTTCGAGCCACTTTCCTTATCAAATGCACTATAATTAAACAGGTTTTCAGTAGTGAGGAAAGGTATAAACAAAAAATGTTTCACCTTTCAGGTAACACTTAACAGATTTTAAATATAATACACACATACTGAAACAACTACAGAAATCCCAAACGAATGTTGCAAAGATTGAAAATTTTTCATCTTATACATGCAAAAAATGTTTTAAATAATCTTTAGAAGAGCAAATACATTTTCAGGAACTGGGGACCAAGGAATACTTGGCATTCCTAAAAAACTCTATGGAATAATACATTAAAAATGTACATGTAAAATGTAAAAAAATTTCCTTAATAACAGAGTGTACGAATGGCTGTATTAATCTACACCAAAGGTCCATCCAGATGAATATCTGGTCTCCAAAGAGGCCAAATGGATGCCTAGGAAAGACTGTAAGGACAGACCAAACATGTTTCCCAAGTACTTGAACCACTAGTGGCTCAAGAACTTCCTGAGCCAGATGTGGTTTCTGGATAGTACACAGACCCCAGTGAATTTTCTCCAGCTTCCTCCTGAGCCTCTGCAACCATGGGGCACACATGGCATACCATGATACACAGCCTCAGAGGTCAGCACCATATGAGGAACTATTCCTACCTACCCGGCTCCAAGCCTTGCCAACTTGATTACCAACTTTTGCACTGAACTGATTGTTTATTGTTTCTTATAAGGACTGTTTATTATCTCTGCTTTCTTGGTTCTGTTTCCTTCTGTCCCTTCTGCAAGTCCGAACATCGTAGCTGTGAGTGATGATAGTTTTCCAAAAAGAAGGCAAAACTACCCAGTGTTTCTTGCAGGCTTGTCTGTTCAACTCTCATATTCTTCATACAAAAAACAAAACCTCAAACCAAACTCCAACATAGAACCTTACAAAGTAGCTGTTAATTTCATTTTCCACTATCTTCTTTAATACTGTTCGCCCACAAGATTATTTCATCTAAGAGAATCTGCAGGATTAGAAATTCTACAGGAGTGGGCAGGAAATTGTTCTGGAAACACTACGAAGACATGTCTGTAAATCTGATCTACTGTAAATTATATTTTCTATATATTAATATATGTTTGTAATTCATATAAGAGGTGAATGGAAACAAAATTAATTGTTATTGTTGTTTATATAAATTTGAAAAAGAAAACAGACTCTGACTGCCCTGCTGCAACTATGACAATACACCATGTGTCTTAACTTGGGCACTGAACAAACATTTTGAAAGAAATGTATGCTTTCTGCTAAAAAAAAGACAACATCCTTAACTCATAAATGGAAAGAAAAGTCAAAGGATACTGTGTGATTTTAATGACTGGTCTTTCAGATACCATATCCTGGGGTGCATAACTAGATTTGAAAGTGGGACACTTAAAGCTCATGCTATACCAACAGTTTATCAGTTTATCAGATGACCTCTGATTCTACGTAATTGATTAAGAGCAAAGCAATACTACTGAAAAATACATTAATACATTTCAATCTAAATAAAATAGTCCACAACAAAGCCCCTAGATTCAGTGAGCATTATCAGGGTTACAGTGATTTATTTTGAAAAGAAATATGATGGCACAATGAATTCAAAAGCAAAGCCATTTCCCAAGTAGGTAAATGCAAAATACTTTGCTCACCTCTTCTGCCCTTGGTAAAAGGGTAAAAGGGCTTGCCTAAAGGATGCATTACCTTTTCCCATGCTGCCAGCATAAGGAAGCTGGTAAGCTGCACTTGCTTTAACAGGTCATAGCAAGGCAGCTCAAAGCGTTAAGCTGAAAGCACATGACAGTGAAACCACGCATTCCAACTGTGAACTGCTAACCCACAGCACACCATCAAACTTCAGGAATCTTATGGAATCCATAATTCTCAGGATTATTGTCAAGAGGAGATCAAGACAAAGAGATTATTATTTACCTGCCAAGAGACGGCTCCCAAAACAGCAGTGGCAACAAGGCTGAAAAATACCAGCTGTTGTGAGATCAAACAGAAGTGACGCATTCCTTTAGATGCCATGACTCTGTCCAGGCTGTTGTTTTCTGCACGGTGAGTATAATACACCTTGTGGCAGTCATTTAGTTTTGTGTGAAATCCCCACAGAGTTATAAAAAAAATCACATGACAGATCATCCAGAAAATTCCAAAAATAGAAAAACCAGGTATCACAAAATACCAGAGATCCAGATCACGTAGTTTAAAGGCTGCAAGAATGAAAAAGATTAGTTCAATGACTCCAACTGAGATGACAGAAAGCCGCCTGCAAATTTTACCCCGGTACAGGTAGGGCTTCCATCGCTCCGTAACAGAAAGTCCACTGAAGTAAACGTCGAGAAGGGGATCTGAAATGAGGCAGCTGAAGAAACACGCCAAGGCAAAAGGGTTTGTGGGGATTTGCAGTGATGGAAAAAAGAGCAGGGATGCAATGGCTCCAAAAATTGCCAAATTTGGAATTGCCAAAAAAGACTTCATACGTAAGTCAATAATCAACATGGCCAAAGCCAAGACCAAGAGAATAATACTTAGAGACTTTTCTACCAGCATAGTTGTGCTAGCAATTGCAAATCCAACTAGCTCCAAAAATTCAACTGTTGTCAGCAGAGTTGGTCGATGATGGACACAACCACAAATCCTCTCAACTAAAGCACATAATATCCTTAAAACAATGGCAGAGAGAAGCAAATATTTTGTAGCTTCTTCTTTCATGTCTGTTCTGAAGGCAGAATTATTGAGAAAACAGAGAAGGCCAAGTAAAAAACCAAACCAAAGATTGGAGAGACTCAAACTTGCTGTTTCCATCGAAAAATAGTAGTACAGTATGCTGGCAATTCCAAGAACAAAGAGCCCCAGAATAAATATTACCAAAATCAGTGCATCTGCAGTTTTTTCCCACCTGACATAAAGGCCCATACAAATGGCAACCAGTAGGTTGATTCGGGCAAGATAACCAAGGTATCTGACTGAGGAGTGCATGTTCACTTCTCTGTTTGCTTCCTCTAGCCTTGTCATTGCTGCATAGAGACAGTGACTAACACAGTAACGCAGTGACCTACACATCTAAACTGCAGTTAGGGGTTTCACCCACTTGACTGACAGTAAATATGCAACTGCTGCCTTCTGTAATATCATTTCAGTAACAGAGGTCCAGAATCCTTCATGTCCTGGAAGAGAATTAAGAAAAATTTTAGTGGCAAATAATTCCTTTTAAACATATAAAACATAAACACGACCCATACTACCTCACAAAGAAGTTTAATATCTAGAGTAAAAAAACCCCCACACTAAAAAGACCAATTAAGTGTGAAAAACAATATAAAATGGGTTCTGCATAAACCTTATTTCATAACTTGAATGAGAGGAAAACAATCCTGGCCTGGGTAGTTTTCCACAAAATTCATCTATTAGTATCTATATTAGCTATCTATGGATGTCCAAAACCCTTCTATGATAGCCACTCGCTTCTAGAACATTTATAATTATTTAAAATCTTATTTCACCATTACCTTTGGTGAGTCCTCACTTTATATTAAATCTTTTCAGCATGCTTTGCAAGATTTCCTTTCAGCAGTCAAATAAGTATATGATTTACAAAAAAGAACTTCCCACTCAGTTAATGAGCTTAAGACACAGTAAAAAAAGATATTATCTCCATTTCAAAAAAGGAGAGTGGACACACAGATGTAACAACTGATTTGGCATGATTTTCAGAGATTTCTCCTAATGTAAAAACAAAGCCTTCATTTGCACTCCTTCAAGTCAGTTTTCCCCCTCCTCAAAAAATAACAAAACAAGATGATCAGAAAAAAAATTACATTTAAAACATAAGCATCTCCTACTCAGATCCACTTAACTGATGCGATTTTCTTTTAATATAGTTACGAACTGACAGTAGTATTTATAAAGGGCATTTTGTAATGTTATGGGCAAAGTCTCCAACACATAAAAACACTTCTATATAGCCTCTATAATTTTTTAAGTAATTAACTAATTGATCATCTTACAGAGACTTCTGAAGAGTTACTGGTATGACAGAGAAATGAGCCTGCCAAGAACATTCAGTGCTAGGTTATAGCTTACTGCTTTTATTTATAATGGTAGGGGAAGCGTTAAAAGACACCTTGACTCAAATGCAAAATTTAGACTTTATTCTCTCTTGATTTTTAAATTCTTATTTTTTAAACCAGTGAACAACAAATGATAAAGTGAATTGACTGCTTTGCTCATAGGTTTTGGCAGATTTGAAGACTGACACACAGAGTAAAACCAGCTTAAGTAATTGTTGCAGAGAAAAACTAGGCCTAAGAAATCCTATTGTTTAAATTACTTTTTGGTAACATATCTTTTCAAATTATGTTCTATACCCAACAACAATGCAGATATTACTTGGAAGAACTATGCATTAAAAACCTGTTAACCTGAAGCAGAATACATACCATATATTTAAACCAAATTGCTATTACATGAAGTTATTGTAAGTGAAAACTCTGCATTTTTAACTGTGCATTTTCATAGTATTCATTATTATTAGTGTTTTACAGATATTGACTTAATTCTGAGTTGCCTGTATGCTTAACATCTCACAATACCTCTTCCCTCACTTAGTAAGGTACTTTCTGTTCCTCTCACCCTTTCGTTTCTCCATTATACATATAACATAAACACGAATTAGCTTTCATATTCCAGGTCACAATACTCTAGGATCACAGGACTGCTGCACCTCACTCTTTCCTGTACACTACAATCAACATGCATTTTATGGACAACTTGAACCATTTATTTCAGCTGCTACACATGCCCTCACC